>OMMV01164919.1:3080-15196 GCA_900302635.1 Chatrabus melanurus
CCACGCGAACAATGAGGCATTGACTGACCAAACCGGACGAGGTTCCTCACCCGGGCCACTTCATTTAACATTTCCTGGTGGTGAGGTTACTCATCGGCAGACTTCACGTTAAGAACTCAGGTGAGGCCCACATTTGGTTCAAACAGTTAATCTACATTTATAATCAGGGGTGCACATAACTGGTGCTCAGGTGCTCGTGCGTGGTAAAAATAAATGATGTGCAGCGGAAAACACAGATGGCAGCGCTGGCAACAGGTTGTAGGAAAAGTGCTTCCCTCTGTGTTTTCTGCTGCGTATCATTTATTTTTAGATCGCACGCGCACCTGAGCACCAGTTATGTGCACCCCTGTTTATAATCAGTATTTATAATTGACATTTAAGATCAGCGTGGGCAGATGGCGTACATCCTTCAGGCGAGGTTTCCAGTCAGACACGTCATCCAATCGCACAGTAAAAAAAAACATGAACTTGCCTTCTGTTTCCTTCATCTTCTTCCTTCTAACATTCTCAAAGCAGCCGAGGTAATCGATAAATCCATTTTAAGATTAGCCTGAAACGTTTCGGAGGAAGAGGACTTTCTAATATCGACCGGCAAATGAGAAGCAGAATAAGGGGAAAAAAAAGAAAAAGCTCTGAAGTCCACCGTCAAATGCTCAATAAAACGTTCTTACTGAAGAGTTCCACTCCACAAAGCTGCTGAGCGAATCAGCAGTTAGTAAGAAAAAGAGAGGAATCCAAAGAATGACGTTCACTCATTTGTTGGGAATAATGTCATGGTTTGTTTTTTTTTCTTACTCTGTCCGCCGTGTTTGAAGAAAAGTCAAAGATTAACACGAGAGTCGGCCAATACAGATACAAGCCACGAACTTATCTTCTTTGACTGCATATTTTCTCACTCATGAGATCTTTCCTGGTTTTTTTTATCTGGTCTTTGGACCATGAGCAATTTGATGTATTGCTTAAAGGCACTTCGGCACATATACCAAGGATAATCTCACATGGAATTACTGACCTTTTGGTCAATGGAAACCCACTTTAACACCAGACCTCCAGTCGCCCAGATATCGCTCGCACAGTGAGGGAACGCCAGCTACCACGGTTTGGACATGTGGCACATTCCTCTGTGTGATACAGCACACAGGTGCCTTGCTTTTGAGGACCTCGGCGGCTGGAGGAGGCCGGCCGCAGCAGATGGCTGGTTACTTTGGAGAGGTGGGGGACTGATCGGTTTGTCTGCCTGCAGTACCGGTGCATGTTCTCAGACCTGACCTGACCACATTCTGATGTTTGAACTTAAACGGATCCTCTTGACCGTGTCTACAGGCCTAAAGGCGTCAGATTTCTGCCCCGTGATTGGCTGGTTGCATATTTGCTTCGATGCGTAGTTGAACAGGCGTGCCTAATAAAGTGGCTGGTGAGTGTATGTGTGAAGTTCAGTCTAATCACCACAGGATGGCGGTAGCCTTCATAATGGCCGGACAATGACTCCAGGAGACTCCGCCCACACTTTTGCCCGCACAGTGAACCCGCGCTTCAGCCATGTTGTGATCGAAACTGTCCAGATGGAATGTTCACTAATTTACGACTTGTTTGGAGATGAGGACGCTGCACAGCTGTGTGACATTTTTTTAATAAAAAAAAAACCTTCCGACTTAATTATTAAAGTGCTAACAAAGCGAAAATCACCTGGTAACAGGATTCAGCCTAAAAAACGGCGCTGCAGACGTCGACAGGCAGTTTGTGATTATCGCTGAGCTGTGACAGATTCCGCTGGTTAACCATTTACAGCCTGCTGGAGTTTGCTTTGAGGTCAAATGTCGTAACTTGTTTCCAAATATTTAACTCGCCAAGCAACCTGCAGCCAGGCTGGTCAGCGATCGATCTGTTCAAATCAATAATTCTGATGTTTTACCACAGTGGTTAAAATTTTTACAAAAGTTGATTTGTCAGCTATTTTATTCACATGGTCACCTGATTTTTTTTTTTCTTCATAATTATCACCTGAAACCAAGAAGCTGTTTTCAGCCACATCTTTTTGTTGGATTGTTGGCAACACTGTTCAGAAATTATACAATTTTAACCAATTTTTTTTGAGGGTTGAGTCTAACCTGGAATAGAAAAAGTAAAAAAAAATATATAAAAATTGATGTCTTTATTGCTTTATGGCATCAGAGCAATTAAATAATATTTTATGAAACTCAAAAACAATGGAGTGCATAAGTGGAAATGTTCTCCTGTCCATCTGCTGACTTGTCCAAAGAACGTGATAAAAAGTGATCATTTAGATGTTGTGTTAAAGAGGGCTCTAATTTAAACTCTCCATTATTTTAAGTTGAATATTTGTGTTTGTACCCGCGTGCAGCTTTATCCTTTTCTGTCCTGTGTGTGAATAAAATACTGCAAATTGGGGTGAATCATTTTCTATAGAACAATTTTCTATGGAATCATTTTCTATAGAAAATTGTTCTATAGAACAAGGGTCCTATAGTTCTATAGAAATTCTATAGAACATTTTTTGCAGGGTTAGGGACAAAAACTGAAAATAATTTTTGCCCTGAAGCCAGTGAATTTGCCGTGGAAATTTTAAGACATTGCATTAACTTTCTTGTGCAAAATTAACAAAATTTTGATTCGTAAACAATTCATTGATGTAATTGCGAGAAAAAAAATTCACTTTCTGTCCCCAGTCACTGCGGTTTACGGTAACTCAAAGAACTTGGTGGAATGATTGAACCAAGTACAGCGTGTTTTGATTTTGAGAGTGATCAATTAAAAGTCCATTTCTGGGACTACATTTCATGATGTGCAGCACGTGTATGAAGTAAAAGCCACATCTAAGGCTCAGGCAATCTTTCTGGACCCTCAGCATCTCTAACATACTGAATTCTGGGCGAAGGTTCAGTTTGAGACTTTGTTCCTTCTGCCATTGTTTTTTTGTTTTGTTTTGTTTTTTTAAATAAATTGTAAGTTTTTATGACCTGTGGTGCATGGCTGTTATATGACATGATCTGTGCATAATTTATTATTTATTGTATTGTATTTTTTTATGTTGATTACTGCCTGCAAAAAAAATTTTTTTGTTTAAGGGATTGATTAAAGATTCACCTGTGGTTGCTATGAAACACTAATATGAAGTTAAATATCACTTTTCTGTTGGTCACATGAGCTTTGGTGGCATTGTAAGGTCAAACTCCAGGTCATAACTGTTTAACTCAAACAATTTGGAGCCAATCTGGTTAAACACAGTGGAAGGGTTTAGTGTTAACGATAAAGTAGATCAATTTTGGACAGAATTGATCAAATCTAAAGACCACACAGAACCTAACATACTTTAGAGTATCACTGACTGTGTCAAACATGTAAGGTGCCGGTGTGGTGGCCTCTGAGTGTCTATTCTTTTTATAATTACTGTATAAAGTAGCCTGATTCTTGTTTTTTATTTTTATTATTTTGATTTGATGTCATAAAAACTTAAAATCCTAAGCGGGTGAAAAGTTTTTCAAGGCACAGTATAATCAGTATTTATTCCTAATAATGATTATTTCACTATTTTATAGATTTTTGCATTTTATTGTGTTTATATAGTTTGATATTCCCATATGTGCTGCTGTCTGAGTCAGAATTCCTATAAAATAACTTTAAAAACTAAGAAAAAAAACAGTTTGTCAAACCAGCACTGCTGTCTGATTGATTACTAATAATCAATATCTGGAAGCTCGGTGTGGCCAAGTCGAGACTGTGATTACCAATAATCAATATGTGAGAGCTGAGTTTGATGGGATCAGTTTCTGAGGATTTTCAGAGGCTGGGAGAGCTGCTAACGGGTCAGTTGTCGGACTCGGCCAATGAATGAGCTCCTGCTGGTTTTGGTGGGCGGCGGTTTGGACTTGGACTTATGGACTCTGTGTGTCTGAGGCCTCGGTGTGTGTTTTTGGATCCACAGAAGAAATGTCTCAGCTGGTGGAGTGTGTGCCGAATTTCTCCGAGGGCCGAGACAAAGAGG
The DNA here is from genome assembly GCA_900302635.1 of Chatrabus melanurus. Taxonomy (NCBI): domain Eukaryota; kingdom Metazoa; phylum Chordata; class Actinopteri; order Batrachoidiformes; family Batrachoididae; genus Chatrabus; species Chatrabus melanurus. The sequence goes on from OMMV01164919.1 coordinate 7,084, forward strand.
TGAGAGACGTGGACGTTTTAGGATATTTTAAATGTTTGTTCACCGTGACCTTTTTAGATCCATACATTGATCGGTGCTGCCATCTCTCACTGTCTCTCCTGACACTTTCATGGGGACCAAAGGTTTGAAAGTGGTTTTGGGTCGCCTGAAGCATACTAAACAAATTTGACTTGGGCATCACTCTCAAAAAGGTCAGCAATTTTTGCTAGGGGTCAAAATTCAAAAATGTTCCAATCCCTTCAAAAAGTCTATCAAGTTAATCGTCTTGTCACGCAGAATCCAAAAATGTATAGTTTGATCTATCTCAGACCTTCCCTTACGTCACTATGACTGGAAATGTGGAAAGGTCAATGCACTTTATGTCGGGGGTCAAATTTACCGATACCCTAAAAATTGTTCCATTGTGACTTATGTCTCATCGTTTTTCTAGTTTCAAACATTATCGAGATCACAGATCATTTACAACAGAACAAGAGCCAAACAAAAAAAACCTTCAAACATGAAGATAAATGTGGGGAACAACAAACATTACAACAAACTGAATCTGAATATAATTTTACAAATGTGAGCCAGGAGTGAAACGAATTAATTGATTAATTGATCTACAGCATCATTGATGGCAGCATGTTTGGTAATTGGCTAATCACTTATGTCATTTAAAAGAAAAATGTTGAGCCTGGACCTGTTGTTGCTTCTCAAATGTGAAAATTTGCTGCTTTTGTTTAATCAAACTTTTTTGTATGAAAACATAAAATTTGCCAATAACAGGGTTAAAAAAAAAGAAGAATTGTTTTCATGTTCCAGGTGATCGATGCGATTGCCGCTGCGATCTCCGGCACCGCCGGCTGCAGTCTACTGGATGTCGACCCCGGCGCCTCCACCAACCGCACCGTCTACACCTTTGTCGGCTCTCCTGAGGCCGTGGTGGAAGGAGCGCTGAGCGCTGCCCGCCGAGCCTTCAGCCTCATCGACATGACTAAACACTTCGGTCAGTGAGCGCTGCTGCCGCTGCCGACGACGTGCCTTTGAGCAATGATGGGGCTTAATATGTATGCCGTCTACACAGGTGAGCACCCGCGGACTGGAGCGCTGGACGTTTGTCCCTTCATCCCCGTCCAGAACGCCACCATGGACGACTGCGTCAACTGTGCCAACGTCTTCGGACAGAGACTGGCGGACATGCTGCAGGTGCCCGGTGAGGCCACGTCTTCATTGGGATTTTAACCTTTCACCCACTGTTGTCAGGGTTCGATATTAGCGAACTTTATATGACGAAGAGCACAGAGAAGCGATTGAACACTTCGGTGAGCCTCCCAGCCAAATGCTTCACCAAAAGCTTCATCACTTGAAGCCTCATTTAACAGCTCGTTAGACATTACTGACATCTGCTGGTCAAATAATGTATAGCACAACTTCTATAGGCAGACAGACCGCTAAGTATTTTTTTCATAATAACTAAGAATGTCATTATTTTAATTCAAATTGAATAAAATTAATTTAAGTAATGAAGGCGTCACGCCATTGGTGCTCGTTTAACTCGGCGTCTCCTCGCTGTTTTACTTGCTGGTGCAGGCAAAGTCTTTTTTTATAGTAAAGTAACATTTTTTTACCCACTTTCTGGGTAAAAACGTTGAATATTAAAGGCTGCTTTTCATATGACAACAGAGATGGATGCGTGCTCATTCGTGGTATTGGTAACTAGCTAGCAGTCACACTAACTAACCTAGCCCAACTAGCATATTGCTGGTTGCTAAGTTTGGGTTTTTTTCCTCACAGTTTATCTGTACGGAGAAGCAGCACGAAAGGAGGCGAGGAGGAGTCTTCCCTCGGTGCGGGCTGGAGAATACGAGGCCTTACCTGACAAGGTGAGACGCACACTTTGGTCAACAAGCTGTCGGTCGCTACTTCGCATCTCGACGCGGAGCAAGAAAATGTTTCACACTTACAGTTCAAATACCACATGTTCTCGGTATAAAAATCCAGAAACTGGTCCAAAGGAATTTTCTAGAAGTTGTAACAAAGTAATGTAGGAACTGTATGAAATATGAAAATTAATATGGAGGTACAACAATTTATTCCAATTTACTGGGAATTTGTATGGATGTATGTTTGTTTGCACTTTCGTCACATCCTGCACACACACGCACGCACCGCTGCCCATTAGCACGCTAATGCTGCGTGAGGACGCTGTACGGTGAACATCGCAATTTATTTGGACCGTAGAAAAACATCTTATCGTTTCATAAATTACGCTCCATGTTTTCGCAGCGTTGCGTTCCATTTTGAAAAACGCTCTTATTTTGTTGTGTGATATTCCAGCGGCAGTCAGTGTGTGTGTGTGACTCTGCATCAAACTTACTTAAGAGCTCCGCTGACGTCGCAGCAGTTTAAGCAGTTAAACTCCATTAAAGCCTTCAACGACACAGATTTTTTTTTAAAAAGAAAAAAAAAGCTTTTCAAGTGGTTTGCAACTGTGAAACATTGACAAATTAATGGTTTATGTCACTGAAAAGTGTTTCCCCCACCCCCTTTCTGGCACTTTCGGCCCTCCAGCAAAAAGCATTGGAGGCGTGGCCTTGAGTGGATAGAGAGTGGGGGGCGTTGGGGTCAGTTTTAACTCTTTAAATTCCAGATTAAATGTATTTTATATATTTGACTTTTTTTGTTTTTCCGTTCAATGATATTGAAAACTGAAGTTATATTTAAAGTAAATCCACTGTTAAAATGCATTTAAAAAACTAAATGTAGTACGTTTCAAAAGACAGTCAGTAATTGTGAAGAATAACACGTAATTTAAATCAATCTTAATGATCATAAATATTTAGGTGTATTTTTAAACTTTTTTTTTTACCAAAATTGCAAATCAAAGATGTTTTTTATTTATTTACTTATTTTTAATGACCTCTTACGGCCCACTTGCAGTACCTTCACGGCCCACCAGGGGGCTGCAGCCCACACGTTGGGAATCACTGTAATAATTTCTTTCTACATTTTCTTTATCCAGTAGTTCATTTGAAAAAATATGATGTTAAGTTAGACAATCCCAAAAATAATAAGTTATTAATCTCTGATCAATAAGGCGGGCCGGATTGGGAAAGTGGTCTTTATAGCTGTTTTAAGATTGGCGTCGCTGGATTTAAACCCATAAATCACTGCATCACGATGCATCAAGTTTCTTCCACAAACACAAACACTCCTCAAATGTTCAAAATGAATCTACAAGCCTTTTAAAAAATATATATATTTTTTAAATATCTCTTCTAAATGTGACTGTTTTCTAAATTTTATAACTTTTATAACATTTTTATTTTATAACTTACTTTTTACTTTATAACAGACGTTTTCCCTTTTTTTCCCCCTCATACAGTTGAAACAAGATGAATGGGCCCCTGACTTTGGCCCCGCCCTCTTCGTGCCATCATGGGGCGCCACGGTGACCGGCGCGCGTAAATTCCTCATTGCCTACAACGTGAATCTGATTGGCACGAAGGAGCAGGCTCATCGAATCGCACTGGACATCAGGGAGCAGGGGCGGGGCAAAGACCAGGTACACGCTGTGTGATTGGACGGAAGCGTCTGGTCATGTGAGCCACGTTAGCTTAACCATCAGCATGCTAATATAAGTCAATTAGCACGCTGACGTCAACATTAATGTGTTCAGTGACGGTTATAATGTTGCCGTGTTGTGCTCGTCAAATTTCAACACGTTAATTTTTGGGGGGAGGATAATAAAGTTAGCATTAGCATGTTATTAGCTTATTATCAACATTCTCGTATGTTTACTGACAGGTTGCTTCATAAAGACGTACATGCTAATATAATGATAATCACTATGTTAACAGTTTAATAAAACTATATGTTGGAGAACATTATCCCGCGTGTTAGCATGACGGGCTAATGATGGAATTAGCATTTGTGTGTTATTAGCATATTAGCATCATAATGTCAGTATTTGTTCGTGGTCGCTAACTACGGCCGCAACTAACGATTATTTTCATATTTGATTTATCTGTCGGCTATTTTCTCGACTAATCGATTTAGTCGTTTGGGCTGTAAAATGTAAGAAAACGGTGAAAAATGTCGTTTCCGTGTTTCCTGAAGCTAAAGATGACGTCGCGTTATTGTCAGAAGAAACTAGAAAATATTCACATTTAAGAATATAAAATCAAAGAATGTGGACATTTTTCTAAAAAAATTTAAAAAAGGGATTCAAACAGATTAACCGATTCTGAAAATAGTTGCTAATTAGTTTATTCATCGTTTAATCATCTATTAATCAATTAATCGTCGTGGCTGTAACATGTTTAACAAATTAGCTTGCTAATTCTGATGCTAATCCTGCGCTACTGCGGGACTATAGAAATGCTGTCGCGTGTATGATCTGCTAACGTGTTAATTTTAGCATTAGCGTGTAGGTTTTTTTTACTTTTACCGCTTTGTTTTGACTTTACTACGTTACATGTTAGCATTAGCATGAACGTGCTTCTCCTGCTTTAGCATTAAAATGTGTTGCAGCAGGAGAGAAATTAAGATATTTCATGATTTGTTTCCATCTGTACTGATTTATAAATGAGATTTCATACTTGTGAATAAGTAGAATTCCGTAATCGACCGTTTAAGCGCACAGTGTGCGCTTAAACGGATTATTTCGGTGGGGCACCCTATGTTCAATAAAAACAATTTTTTTAAGCGCACCGTGCGCTTAAACGGTCAAATACGGTATATAATTTTGCAATCATACTTCATGAGTTTGGTGGACAAACACCTGATTGATTGAAGCGCTGGATAAACGCCACTAAAGAGGTCATAGGTCAGACCAGCACTAATAATAAGAGGTGTTGAGGATGACCTGTCGTGACCTTTAGTGTGTCTTCACCTGCCAGCCTGGACTGCTGAAGAAGGTGCAGGGCCTCGGCTGGTACCTGGAGGAGGCCAGCATCGCTCAGGTGTCCACCAACATTCTGGACTACGAGCTGACCCCCCTCCACACCGTGTACGAGGAGGTCTGCAGAGACGCCGAGGTCAGAGGTCAATTCAGTCCTCGCAGTGTTCAGGTTCAGGCGGTGCAGGCATGAAGTTTTAAGACTGGAATCAGCAGCTGCCAACAGGACAGAAGGAAAGTGGAAATAAAACATCTGCAAAAACTGTAATTATGTAATAACATTGTTATTACATAATTAATAATTATGTAATAACATAATTAGATCATGTAATAACATTATTTTAATGTTTGGTCATATTGGTTTGGTAGAAACTGAACAATAATAATAATAAGGAATAATAAGAGTAACAATAAGGAACGTGTATATATGTCACTTTTCAAATCCAGTAATCACAAAGAATTTTTAAAATGATAACACCAGAAATAACTAAATGGTAAACAAACAACTATCATGATGTCATAAAAAATAAAAGGGATCTACAGATGAAAAATGTTAAAATAGCAAAACAAAGAAACTACATGATGGATTGAAAGTAATGCAAATATTTCAACAAAATGTTGTGCAATAAAATATAAATGATAAAAATAAACAAATAATTGGGATAGGACATACAGCATATAAATTTTAATACAATGTAAGATAAATAATAAATACAATTAAACTCAAGTTTTTTAGATTGGACATGTTTGCTGTTTGGCTACTATAAGTAACATATAATTTATATATAGAATATTACATGTAAGTACATCTATTTCCTGTGATGTAACTTATCAAAACAATGATCATTATTATTAGCAATATGTTGTATTATACATTAATTACATACATACACGTGTACTATACATGTATAATACATAATAATTACATATTATACATACATTGTTGTGTACAATGTATTGTACATACTAATTGTATATTATACTAATTTGTTTGGGATCGGCGCTGCAGATGTTGTACGGATCCATGTTTTGACTAAGCACAAGTTTTGCACCAGATGTCCTTCCTGATGCACCAGTGGGAACGGAGCATGGGCGGCATCGAACCGGGGACCTTCTGTTGGGGAGGCAGGCGCAATAACTGCGTGCACCACCATGCGTCAATAATCCTTCTAATTAACAAATATCTTATTACCCTAAAATAGATTTGAAAAATATTTACGTTATTGCTGTCTGTATAAACATTTAAATGACTTTAATACAAATTTCATATAAATTGTTGTTGTCATGGTGATTGGTGCGCCCCCTTCTGATAGCATTAAAGTTCCACCTCTCAGTGTTTTTAACTGAAATAACTTTTGTCGTTGTTGTCACTGAAGCAGGTTTTTCTGTCTGTTTGTTTGTTTGTTTGTGGGGGCGGGGTTGCAGGAGCTGAGGCTGCCCATAGTCGGCTCTCAGATCGTCGGTTTGATTCCGCTGAAGGCCCTGCTGGACGCTGCAGACTTCTACATCAGCAGAGACGGACTCTTCGTCATCGACGAGGAGCACAAACTCAGACTGGTAAGCGGACAACAAGTTTGAAAAAGTTGACTTGAATTCCGATCCGCCGCATGCCGGATCAAAGTGATTGAACAGAACTCTTTTAAATTCTGTCTGACCAGGTGATCAGTAAACTGGGTCTGGATTCTTTGGGGCCATTTAACCCAAAGGAGAGGATCATAGAGTGAGTTCACACCATGTGAGGGTGTTTATTGAATGTATAACAAAACATCGTCGGCATACGTCAAAACCATTTTAATGCAGATTCATTACGCAGTTCTCTCCGAGAACACGGCCTAAGCTTCGCTAATGTGTGACATAATAGCATTGTGTGCCATTAAGGGGAAACTTGACTTTGTGATTCAGTTGGTGATACAACAGGCTGGTGATGTAGTTAGCACCTTACGAGCTAAGCTGCTAAGGACTGTGGTGGCGTTGCAACTGCAGGTACATGGTGACGCAGCAGGAGAACAAAGGACTGGTGTCTTTGACCCTGCAGCAGTTCGTTCAGAGTGTCGGGGCCCGGACGGCGGCCCCTGGTGGAGGATCTGTTTCTGCTGCTGTGGCTGCTCTGGTGAGAACAAAAGCCTTCTTTTCCCCTACGGTTAGCAGGTCAAGCATTGGATTAAAGGGGTCAGCCAGTGAGTGAGTCTGCAAAACTTCCATAAGGAACGCTGTAAAAACTACTGCATATTCAGCGCTGAGATTTTGAGATCTCATAGATACAGATGAGGTCCAGTGAACCTCCTACTTTGGGTCATGTTGGCATCTTTTAACATGCAAAATAGCCACAACATATAAGAAAGACAGTCTGGTCTATCAAGATGCTTGTGAAGCCTTGTCACTAATCACAGGGTCCCAGTGGCTACTAAAGCCACTGTTGTTCTTATTTAACAAAAATATGGTACAATTTAATCCTTCAAATCCCACAATGTTTTATTTTATTGTTTGTTTGTTTTTTAAATACACCATTTATCGTAGAGGTTGGGTCACATCTGGTCTGGGAGCATGTACTGGTGCTGCATGGCCTTGAATGACACGTCTGAAACTGACAGTCACGTTACAAAAAAAATTTAAGAAATCTTCGACTGAACTGCAGGCTGGAGCAGAGAGGAGAGAACAGAGAGATGTAGGACAGCAGGACAGACTCAAACATACTCATGGTGCATGTATCGTATGTGGAGCCTCCTTTTTCTCCAGTATTAGTAACATTTTGAAAAATGTTGTGTATACATCGATTAAATTGTTTCTGTAAAATAAATTATCAAAGGAACTCATCTTATATATTTTTTTCTCCTTTTATGACTTAAGGTAACTGTTGTGTTGCATAAAAGACATTTCTGAGTTCATCTTACTTCTAGCCATGACTGTGCTGTTTCCAGGGAGGTGCAGGACTTGCAGGAGCAGTGAAAAATGAGCCCAGAGTGAGTTTTAAAAAAAAAAAAGAAAGGAGAAAAAAAAAAAAAGCACAGAAACGGCTCGGGTTCAGAGGATTATATGATAGTCATGATGAGATAATCTCCACAGACCACTTTGTGGATGATTTTAGCTCTGTTGGCCTCTTTTAATCCCAAGTTTTGGTTTTATGGTGCATTTGCTTTGATTCAGTGCAACAACTTTTGTGCGTATTCTTCTGATTTAATGACTCATCCTTCGAAGTACCAAAAATAAGATGTAGAATATACTCACAAAATG
>OMMV01164920.1:9463-24647 GCA_900302635.1 Chatrabus melanurus
AAAAATAGTAGACATATATAAATACCTTAACATTGTCATGTTTTTTACTAATAACAAATAAATGTGTACTGTGTTATCACCATTTGCCATTTCTTAAACTAAAATACCTTCCCAAATCCACTAAAGGCAACTTTTTTACTTCACCCGTACTATACCTGGATTTGGGTGGCTCTGGGACAGCCTGTCCATGTTTCTGGGAATCCATACAAGTGTTCTTTTGTGACCACGGCACACCAAAACTGAACGGCAACATTGGTGCTATCAGTAGTGCTGTAGCTTAATGTCTGCTTTCACTCGGGTCAACACACCTCCATATGGCTCACTGTCGAGGCAAAGCTGAACCACACGGTGCAGCATTGATCCAATCCATAGAACAATGGTTACCTACGTAACCACTCGCTTTGAAAAATCAACCAGGAATTTAAACACTTCGAAGAAACGTTTATTAATAAGAGAAATTGGAAAGCTGTGCAATCCTTTTTCTATTTTCAGATACTTTTATAAACCCCATGTCTTCTTTCTCCCATGCACATTTTTACTTGCTGTATGTATTCTTATTTGTGCAGAATGCCGAAATAACTCAGCTAAATCTAACTTGTGTCCTCAGTTGGACTTCGACCTTCTAACTTAACTAGAATGAAGTGATATTACACAGCAGCCAGTGACAAACAACTCCTGTAGTTCAACCTTGTGATGCTGTAGCCATTGATTTGCAGGAAGCGGAAAAGGTCCTGCGCCTTCTCTCGATCACGGGCTTTCTCCTTAGCCGTCAGCGTGTCATAGGGCACCAACAGAGGGTGTGTTCCTCCACCTGCAAGCACAGGCAACCCAGTGTTCAGTAACACAGCCCCACAAACTGTGACTTTGGTCTTCCTTTGGATATCTCAGATTAAATTTCTCTGTTGTGACAAAAGGTTTGTCCTAAATGATGCTCGTTTGATTTGGGACAGTCTGTGTGAATGATTTCCAACTGGCCCCTGTGAATTTGTTGCAGTACTGCCAGAAATTTAGGCCGGTAATATTGCTGTCTAGGTGGTGCTATATCACCATCTTTATTGGGGTATAGTGTGGAAAATGACACTCATATTAATAATTATAATTTAACATCACTGCACTGTGGACAGACACCTGGAGAAGGTCGTAACCTCAGCCAACTAATCACTCAAGAGTCATTTATTCTCACACATGGAGCAAAGTTGGTAATTAAGATTTCACAAATTTTCGATCACAGTGTGACGCACAATAATCTTACAAGAATATCCAGATAGTAGAGTTTGTTGGCCCAATAAACACACTAAGCCTGTGCATGATATGTTCCTATAAACACCTTCGAAAACAAATTTGGTGTAATACAGTCAGGTCCATGTTTGACTTGTTATTAAATGTTATGGTGTCAAATCACCTCTGCTTCCAAGGTCACACTTCTTCTTCTTTGCCCAGATGTTGTGGTAATTTTCAGCGACCACCTCCACCATGCCCTTGGATGAAAGAAGAAGAAGTAAGTCCCGTGTAGGCCCTGAGGCCCATTGGTGCTGGTGCTTATCCCTGTAGTGTGAAGCAGATGAGAGTCTACACACTCCCCCTGGACAAGACACCAGTGTGACACGGGTTACTTCCCCAAGCAAGACCAGTACCCATTTACAGCTGGGTGGACTGGGAAAATGCAGACCAAGTGTCTTGTCCAAGGACACAGACAGGTAGCGTGACCGGGAATTGAACCCAAATCTTCATATTTGTAGCCCAACTCCTATCCCACTGGATGAAAGGCATACAGTACATCAACAGTACTTCACATCCATATTACATATGTATTGTTGCTATTGATAATCAAATCAAAATCAGGCTGAGAAACATTTTATATTCAACAAAGTGCCACACTCACTCACCTGCATTTCTCTGGATAGAACCACATTGCTCATGTCTACCGGGCTCGGATTGAATCCATTTGACTGGCAATGTTCAAAACAAAAGGTGAAGCAGACATTAGGTCCCCATCAGAGGCAGATTTACAGTGAGACAGTGAGATACCAGATATAAATAAACACTTTAAGGATTATTCTGTCTCTTTAGACATTCAGCCAGTCATGCAAGAAGGAGATTAGCAACACTATCACCTTTGCGGCACTGTGGCGTGAGATTTACCAGTCATGACTCTGCATATACGTCTCCATTATTTAACCTCTTTCAGAGTAGTTTATGCAACTCTGTCTCTCGTCAGATCTTTCTCTCCTCAGAATATACAGCATAATTGTCAAATTGACTTTGAGAATCATTTTTGTCCATGCTCTGCCTGCTTGCCTTGTTGACCCAGCCTTAACATTTGTCTTCACCTTATTCATTATTGTTGCCCGTGCGCTCCAATTTACCAAAATTGGAGCAACTTTAATTTTTGACCCCTATACAAACTGAAATTGACCTTTGTCACCATTTTTGCTGTTTTTACCCCATAACTCCATAACATTCAGTCACAGATAGTCCAAACTATACCTTTTCAGAATCTTTATAATCAGGCAAATAATATGGTTTATGTTTCAATATCATTGGAGGATTGTTAAATTTTGACCCCTGTGTAATCCTTCATTGACCTCTCATGGTCCTCACAGGTCAAGTCCAACTTGCCTCCACATCTGAAATTAAACCTTATGGTATGTACAAACTGTGGTAGAAATTTCATGCTTGTATCATAAAATACACAACTGTTATGGTTACCCACTGTACTAATTGTTGTCGACCTTGTATTCTGCCTCATCCGTACCGCTTGAGTTGAAGGATTGCACGCGAGTGACCTGCCACAACACAAAACCTAAAGTCCTTTCAGACATGAAATGCATGCCTTCAATCTGCCCCTAATGTGGCTTCTCTTTGAAAAGACCATCAGTAATATTTCCACAAAAGTTGCAACAAAGGCAAGACTGGGTTAAATTGGGTCAACCTTCCTTCAAAGCTCTGTGCATAACTGCAGCACACATCTGTTGCAGGTTTGACATTCATGTCATAAGGAATTCGACCAGTGAGATTGAGAGACAACTGGGAAAAGCTTATGGTGTCATGAGGTCACTGGGCAGAGGTGTATGGCGATGCTGATATCTTTGTAGGAACAGGAAGGTACAAGTTTTTGAGACCTGAACTCTAACCAGTGACCTAAGGTCAAGACTGGATGTCTTTCGTACTCTGTGTCTTCAGAGAATTCTTGGGTAGTCGACCTGCATGTAATTATGCATGTATCGCTAGAATGGCTTTGTGTCAAATGAGCAGGTACTGAGGGAGACCCACATGAGGCATACTTCTTGCACTGCGAGGGAACGACAGTTATGGCACTATGGTTATGTGGCACATTTCCCTGAGCACAAGTACCTCAACACTGAAGACCCCAGTGACTGGACGAGGCAAAGACAATGCCCACATATCACCTAACTGTGATATATAGATGGCTACTTTCGTAAGACAGGAATGGACCGACGGTCTGCCTGGGTCGCTACCAGTCAGGAACCAGGGTTGTTCCACGGTGGATGCGGCAATTCGCAGGAGAAGCACAACCTCCCAGACCTGACCTGACAGGAACCGCCTCAATCACAGCGATTCTTTCAGAAGCAGCAAATTGAGGTCAAGTACAGTATTTTGCTTCAACTTTCAAAAAGGGAACAAGGTGAAGCAACAGTACGGACCGCCTTGGATTGTATATGCTGCATTGACAAATATAATTTGTGAGATATTAATTGTCTTTATGTAAAATCCCAGCACGTTTGGACACAACTGTTAAGGAACTTTACTGTAAAGGAAAAGAACAGGTTAAAAAGTCAAAATGTTTTGTCAACAAGAGCAATGTTAAAGCGTGCATGTATGAAAAGGGTCATGCGTGCAAACATGTTGCATGAAAGCTGAAAACATGAACTAATTGCATGTGGTGTCCTTGAATGCCACATTCTTTGTACCTGTGAGGCCTGAGAGATCTTCCGCATTTTCTCGCTCTCCCTCTGTTGAGACATGCTTTCTCCATCTTTTGTCCTGTCGATGCTCCAGCCCATAGCCAGCATACTCTTCAGCGACTCTCTAATTGGCCACCTGTAAATCTCCTTTTCCTGAAGCACAGAATGCCCACAAGTCTCAGTCTTCACATGACCACCTCTTCACAAATCTGTCATTGTGAATAGCCCTGCTGTACCTTCTCTGTGAGGCCTTTGTAGGTCCTGAGCTGAGGGTGAATTTTGGCCTTCTCGTCCAAACAGTCTCCATATTTCCATCCCAGCAACACCTGAGGCATGTGCACAGTGGATTATACAGAGATCAACTGTTAAAGATTTTTACGATTTTGACGATGATGCACTGGGCGTCTTGCTGCCCCGCCTATCCTCCTCCTTGCTCCATCCTCTTATCTTCTCGCTCTCCTTTATGCAATTATACAAGGTAAATGCATGACACTAAATCTATTTCTCTCTTCTGTAGTCATGCTGTTTTCTCTCTGTCGCCCTCTTCCTGCCACTTTCTGCAGATATTGCCACCTCTGGAGCGACTTGATCCATATCAGTGTTTACCATCCTCCTGCAGTCCCACTACATGACCCAAGTCAACATTTGATGCAACATAAATATATAAGTAATTATAATAGTTATAATATTAATTATTGCATGAATTCAATACTGCATGAACCTGATGGATGTAATTTAAAGTGCCACCGTCTTTCGTTCTCCAAACAATCGTGACTTGTTCCAAGTGTAACACCACAGAGCTTACGACACATTTTCACACACGCAGGCTCTGACCCTTGAACTAACCTTCTCTGCTGACCATTTCTCGTGGGAATGCTCAGCGTATTTGTTGGCAAAGTGCTCTAGCTTTTCTGGAAGAGCAATGCTGCAAAAAGAGAGCGACAAGAAGTCATCAAGCGTATGCAAATGCACAGAAGTGAAGCCTAACAGCCATTTACGACACAATGCATCAAAATACTGGTGTAAAGTGAAGGCAGCACTTAACAAAGCACTTTAAAAAGCTATGATGACTGGTACTATATTTCTCATTGACGTCTGGCTCCAGCGCGGCTTACTTAGCGGTGCTGATGGGTTTGGGGTCAAAGTTTCCCTGAGCATCGACATAAATTGGCTTTTCCACAGTGGTGCTGATGGAGGTGTCCACATAGTCTGGTGGCAAAGCTCCAGCTATGGCACTGAGGCAAGGCATGGCCATCTTGAAGAGCTCTGCGTCATATTTCTGCATGGAGACAAACAACTACACATTCAAAGACAAAATTTATTTGTTGAAATTCATTTGATAAATAAATGGGCAAAATAATCTCTTTTTGAAGGATAAATGCTGAACTGGGCTTCTATTTGTACGTATTTTCTATGCATAGAATATGTTATACCGTACAGTCAGGTTCTTAAGTATTTGGACAGTGACACAATTTTTTGAAATTTTGCCTCTGTATACCACCACTGTGGAGCTGAAATGAAACAATCAAGATCTGCTTGTCCTGTCGACTTTCAGTTTTAATTAAAGGGGTTTAATAAAAATATTGCATTAAACAATTAGGAATCACAGCCATTTTCATACACAGGATTATATAACCATAACCAGATAGATGGTTATTTTAGAGGTGTGTGGATGGACCGGTTATCTGCCTGGGAGGTTGCCACCCAGGACCCAGGACGGTTCAGTGCATACTCTCAGAGTTGACTTGATTATATAAGGATTATTGGTAATACAAATCATAAGTTTTACAAGCAGTTTTCTTCAGAAAAATTAGGGGATGGACCTACGAACAATTCCAAATCACCGCATACGTCTTGGACTTCATTCACATCAATCATTAAGAAATACAAACATTATCGTACTGTACGGTAAATCAGAGTAGGCAGTAATCAAAAACTGAGTGATCATTCAAGAAGGAGACTAGTGAGGGAAGCCACCAAGACACCTGTGACAACTCTGAGGGAGTTATAGGCATGTGTGGCTGTGATTGCATCCATCCCCTGATTTTTACATACAGCTGTAAAAGTGCTGATTTTTCTCCAGTATTTTCAAGAGCTGCGGAAGCAAAAGAACTGGCCTACAGTTAAACATGCACCCTACAGTCGTTGTAAACAGGAATGACAAAATGACAGATTTAATTCAACAAATGCAAGTAATGGGTTTAGTGGTCAATGTAGGTCTGAAGCTGGGACTTGATGGAACCATTCCAAGGAAGGTACACAGACAATCCAATCTAAAAGTATCAGAGCAGTGGCTGGCTGAAGAGACATTAATAAAGAAATATTTTCAAAGCTGAAGAACCAGTGTGCTAGAAAGCTTTGGATCAATGACGGCTGTCCAGATATTGATGTTTTGACGCCAGCCATTTAAACGGCCTCCTTTCATGAGTGCACACTTATAGAGATGCGCTGAAGCATCACCAACATCAAGATACTTATGCCAATACATACCTGTTTTAATTAGGACTATGATTATTAAGTTGACACTTAATAACATTTGTATGAAAAGCATAAATGAAATCTTCACTCCAAATTAGCCAACTTGAAATGCTTTTAACATGGAGTGGCAATACTATAGCTAGAGCTTTGAAATCAATGGTGATTTTTTTTTTTTTAAGTGAAATTAAGATTAACACTCACCCTCTGAGAAAGAGAATCAAATATGCCCCAGAAAATCTTCTTGGTGAGCAAGAGTTCATCCTCAGATGCTGTTCCATAGCTGCCCCAACCTGACGGTAAGCAGTAGTACTTCCAGTTCTGCTCATAGTGGTTAGTTAGAAGCTGAATGGCACACAGAGGGCAAAGGTTACCATACAAATAGGAATACATTGCAGATATGGTTATGCACATCAGTTAACAGAGCAGAGGTTTTATCATATTTTAATTTACAGTTTGTCAATACAGCATTTTCCGGACTATAAGTTGGGCATTTTTTAAAAACTTGTTTGGCTGGTCCTGCAACGTATATTTTGAAGCGACTTATATGTCAAAAAATATTGCATTATCATCACCACAAGATGGCACCATCTACACTCATGACAAGCTACTCCTGTACACTAATCTGAATGAAGTACTGTCTGATCCACACTCCGGAGCAGAAGGTGGTGGTAATGCACCATTAAGGTAGATGCCAACCACCATAAAACAAGAAGACGAAGAAGAAAATCTAATTGAAGAGGACGTGCTGGGTCGAACAGAACAAGTAATGCTAATAAATCATGCTCTAAATGAAAGACTACGCTCTTGAGCAAAGAGAGGGAATAATCTTCATACACTCTTGAATAAAGAGAGGGAATGACCTTCATACTACTCAGCACTTGACTTGTTTGTACTTTGTGAGACAGCAGGAGGACAACGAGGAGGACAGCTAGGCTAAGGTAAGGCTAACTATAATATTTGAAAAATGTATAGGCATTTTAAAATGTTTAATTACATTAAGTGAGGTAAACGTGCACACGTTTAACTCTGAACAGATGTTTTTGTCTGTTCAGTGGTGACAAGAAGCAGTTTACTCTTGACTTTTTTGTGCCTCATACAGTAACATTAATTAGCCTGTTATCTTCTGCTCGCTAACGTGGTATTTGCATTATAAATAAATAATGCGCCAATTAAATACATTTTTCTTGTTGTTGCATGAACCAGTAGCACCATATTTTTAAAAAAATGCAACTTTGGACCGATACAACTTATGTTTTTTCATCTTCGCAATGCATTTTTTGACAGATGCGACTAATAATCCAGTACTCCAGACATATATACTGGAAAATATGGTACACATACACTGCGTGCATAATTATTAGTCAAGTTGTATTTCTGAGGATTAACTTTATTGTTGAACAAATACCGTGCTCTCAGTCAATCCAAAATGTTAATAAACTTCAAACCTGAATATTTAACAAAGGAAAATTGAGTTCATATATATATATATAGATATTTACAGGGTTAATATGATCAAAAGTGCCTTTCTTCCCTGGTGCCCTTGACTGTGATGAGATTTTGCGCCACTTATGTGTCAGAAAGGAGTTTGGCATCTCCCCAAAAGCAGTTGCAGCACACGTTATAGGCGATGCGCTACTGACCATCAAGATAGTGCCATTCATCTACATTGTCCCAGTCTTCCCAACTATAAAATGGCTACCAGCCTAGCGTCACATCCAGGGAGAGTCATAGACTCTTATCTGCTTCACGCTCCAGAAGCCGGTGATGAGAACTGCCCCAATGGGCCACAAGGCCTGGAAAGGATTTACTGTGCTTGTAGCCAGATCTTGATCTCTTGTACCATCACTGTCTGTTCTTAGGTGAGTGATTGTTAATCTGCTCTTCTGTACATTGAAGGTGGCCTGTACACTTTTGTCTCAGTAATCGCTTAGTAAATCCTAAAAAAAAATTAGCTAAGAAAGCTCATTGCTTTCTGGCTGGCTCTTTCCTTCCCCTTGTTCCCGTGTCACTCAGTTCATCTGAGAGTTAAGAACCTTTTCCTCGTGATGTCTCTGAGCTCTGCCAATGCAACCTTTGTTTTTCTTTTGCCACTTTACACCAACGTAAGCTGTCCGATTTTAGCTTCATACCAGTTTAGTTTCTCTAGATTTCTTGCTCCTCTTTGTTCTTTAATCTCAAACCGTTATATGTGGATGCTCATCATAAGGGTACACGCCTGAAGTTTTTTTGGTCGAAATGACCTTTTTCCGGTGCTTCCAGAATTGTGTCTACATAATCTGAAGGAATGACGTGTTTTGGCTCCTTTGGCTCACTTTTGGTTCTCTCCATCTACCGTGACTTCCTGCTCCTGAGAGCAGTTCACACCATGCATAAAGACGTCCTGTTCTTCCTTCTGTTTATTGTTCTTTCGTATTTCTATAAATAGCTTCCACAAGTTGAATGGTTTGCTTGATTTAGCACACCAGTCGAACACACTGTACTGTAAATCAACAGATGAATGAATCACTTACAGAGAAGACTCTGATCTTTTTGTTCCCTTAAAATATTCGTTCTTTGAGATTCATTCAGTCACTGCTCATTAGCCTCTGGCTGTACACACTAGCTAAATACTCATCCCTTGCCAGTTTGTCTTATGTCTCACCTTATGTTTAGTGCAATCATTCCAGCAGTTAAGTCTTGTCCCACACCTCTGTTGATCATCGACTGATAAGTTTTAATGTGCCTTTAGCTATTTCATTTTTTACTGTAGAATGACTGTTTGCATCTTGCCTGACCTTGGCTAGTCTTTGCATTGTGTTTAAAACTGCCCCAAGACAATTGATCTGGTTGCCATTTGATTCTTAAACCTTTACTCCTGTACTTCAATGTGATTCCTTCGGGTGACCGCACCTTAATAGGCCATCACATAACCAACAAGAGGTAAAGATAAGTTAAAAGTTGACAAAGTAGTTGAAAAGACAAATAGAAGTCGAGAGGACGTTGAATACCTTGAGGGGCATCTTGCAGTAATCACTAAGCAGAGGTACATCAAAGACGAGGCGGCGCAGGAGCTGCTGCAGCATGGAGGGACGGAGATGCCTGCAGAATATTTGAAAGATACAATTGCGTCTTAAGACTCACAAACTTTCCCAAGAAAGACCGAGAACAATATTTTCAGATAACTAGTTCCTGCATTGTAATAGAGCCATGCTTCTCACTTGCAGACAGCCAACAGGCATTCCTCAATGGCATCTCTCTGGGCCTTGGTGAGTGAACGGCCCTTGGAGAGTCGGTAGATAGTGTGCAGAGTGGAGTCGATGAGCGTTGCGTAGTGCTCCGTGCCGGAAAACAAGGGAGCACAGCGAGTGAGGAGGGGTAGCATGGCCGAGCCGATGTAACGGTTCATAGCCAGAGCCGTCTCGGCCGTACAAAGACCCTCCTGTCAAGAGGTAAGGTGGCATGGCAGAGCATAATTAATCAGAGACTAATTCGTCTGCATCAAAGTTTCATAGCTTGTGTAGCTTGCTGGTGGTTGAACACATTAACACAGCTGAGTGGGGCAGATGGCAGCCTGAGGGACATCCAGAGGAAAACAACTTCCCCGGGTTTTCCTTGTTGTCCAGGGAATCACCAGATTTTACCTCAAGAAAAATGCACTGCACCCAACATACACAGACACATGGAAATAGCTAACTTAGCAACCCGCCAGGTGCTCTAAAGGAGTTTTCCTTTGTGTTCTGCTCATGTGGGTGCAATTAGTATTTCACAATTCTGAACTGTATACTGGATATTTCATTTACAGTTGAGTGGATCACATTTCGATGCCTCATTTGTTCAGAGGTTTAAACAATTGATTAAAGCTATGTAGACACTTTTTAAAACACATGGGCACTCATACCCATTCTCGGACCAAAAACACCCGTTTTGAAGGATTCAAGAAACATCGCAGAGTAATCACAGCTAACGTTTTCGTAACACTACTATAAGGTTATCTGAAGGTTACGAGTAACCTTCGAGTTACTAACGTTCCCTGAACGTTCACATAACGTTTTGACCCATTTCTGGAAAAAAAGTGAGTTGTGTGAATCAAACGGTGTAAACAATTATATGGTGTCTCTTCTGTGAATAATACACTAATGTTCTGAATTTTTGTTAAATTTAATTTATAATTTACTTCAAGTGTTTAGTTTTCAAATAATGTTATCAGAACGTTGCCTCAATGTTATGGTTTATCCTAACAGGAAAATACAATTTGACCAAGCTAATATAAGCTAATATCAAGATAACATCCCGTGGTAGAAGATGCATGAAGTTTTTAAAACGGTGCAAAAATCGTTCTTTGTGGAACCATCACTTGAGCGTGTGCATAAAGGAACCTCGTGTAAAGGATTTATATGGACTTTTTAAAATTTTTTTTTTTTTATACATTTGGTGCCGTAGCTCGGCATCGGTAATGATTAAAATTCGTGATATATGCACATACAGTGCCAGGGCAAGATCCTCGCGGTACCACATCATAATAATTTTTAATTGATGGAGAGAAGTGGCAAAGGAAATGTAGAAGCAGTGTGTCCAATAGGACGTATTGCTACATAGTTGCAGAAGTTGTGCCTTCACTGTTGTATTGTTAATGAAAGTTTTGCATCTGAATAAATCAATGAATAAAATTCCTTGTTACCTATTGTGCAGGGTAGTTACCACAAGGTTGTGGGTTGGTATAATGTTACTGCAACGTTACAACAACGTTCCCATTACCTTTAGAGAACATCCATAATGTTACCAATAACGTTTTTGCTAACGTTAGGAGAACATTAAGAAAACTTTCCCAGAAAACATACTTGTACCGTTAAATGCAACATTCCATAACGTTCCCGGAATGTTCCCAGAATGTAATTTTGTTAGCTGGGCTACATATTTTACCAGTAAAACACGGAAACCAGACATAGAGACAATTTTTGCAAAAAGATAAATGAAAAAACATACTATACCTACTGCAATACACTTTGATATAGCTGTCAGTATTATTCCTGTCAGATCATAGTAGAATTGTCTCTGAAGATAATTATCATACATAAAAAAATTAAAAAAAAAAAAATTGTACATATGCTTCATCTAAAAAAATAACATGGTGCAAATGGCTTGCACCATCCACGGTTATCGTTTTCTTTGAGACAGCCCGTGTTTTATGCCTGGCATACAATCGTGTTCATCACTGAAAATTACCTTACGCTTTAACATTGTCAAATGTTATTCACAAATGCTTAAATGCGAATAGCTTGGAAAGCAAAGGTAGATTTTCAGAAATGTAAAATAATGTAAAAAAAAAAAAAAAAATGTAAAAAAACAGTAGCAAGAGTCATGAACGTGAATAAAATTTGACAGGTGTAATTGCATCTTTTTCATGAAAAAATATTGTGGTAACATTCATGGAAAGACACACTTTGCAACACTTTGCTTTGGATGGGCATAAAACAGTCTTCTAATTTCCTGCCGAGGCCGAGCCGAATTTTTTTTCAGCAAGTTTAGAGAAAATCAGTTCATTAGCTTTTGAGAAATCCTGCTAACAAACCAAGCAACACACAGGCACGGGTAAAAACAAACAAACCACTTCAGCAAAGGTAATAAATAGAGAAAAGAACAATTACATTCATTAGCTAAAGAGAAACTTGAATCACAGCTTAATGAGAAGCTCTTCATTAAAATAAAAGCTTGCCCAATATTATCGATCCTGAGTCTCCATCAAGAAGTTGGCCGTTCATTACTTCTTCCCAGTACCTTAGCTCGACCTACCGTATCCATCGAGGTTGCGCCTCTCAGGTCGGGAAGGAAGCCCACCTCCAGCAGGTGGAGCAGAAAGCTCTGGTCCTCAATACCATACACCCTGTCCAAAAACAGCACCATGGGGGCCTTGTGGTCCGGAATAAAACTGGCGGACATGTCCGGCTCTGTCACCGACCCATCTGAGAGCATTAAAGAGAGATTGAGACAGAGGAAGCAAAGCACGGAGGGATATGAACAGGCAAAAGATGCTATAAATGCATAACATTTGGCAAACAGAATCGATTCTTTGCGTGTGTGTAGCAGTGAACTAACCCACATAAGAAGGGGTTATTGGTTCTAAAGCTGCACCTCTACTCAGTGTCTTTACTCTTAGTTTGCTGACAGGATGCAGTGCTCCCAGCAGCAAATTTAAGAGGCGAATCTCGCCACGCTTAGGCAGATCAATCAATGGAGTGGGACAGCTCCACTATAGAAATGATCTGGCTTAGTCAGAGCTATGGGCGTGCACAGTAAAGCAATGTACTGATTAAAAAGTCATGAGCACTGAAAATTAAATCAAAAGCCTTCCACCTTGCACCAAACAGAGTTCGGTGACCATTGTGTGGTCTGTGGTGGAGCTGCAGAGGTGAACGCTCGGACAGTACCTTTGTTTACAATGGGCATTTTGAGCGGGATGCTGATAATTCCCACAAGATCCTCCATAGGAACCAGAGACCGCAGGATGGCACGAATACGTAAGGCTTCGCCTTTTCCCTTATTGATAAGCTGAAGGAGGGAACATGAGGTGAAAATATAGAAAATTAGTTGGAAAACATTTCAGAGCAACACATTTCCACAGATTCTATCCGACATACGTGCATCTCTGGAGCGCAACGCCCCAAAAGGTCAATGAGGGCAGAGTAGAAGGACATGATGGCGTTGCCCATGTGCACCACCTCTTCCTCGTCATCACCGTCGGCAGATCTATCAGAGTTGGGAATAAAACGGAAGCACAGAGAGAGAGAAAAAAGAGAATTTCTCACTTTGAGGCGCTTTTGTTCAAGATGCAAAGCAAGTAAAGAGGAAACAAGGGAAAGGGGATAAGCAGCTGATCTAAGGGGTAAGCCGATATGGAGTGATTCATCTTTATGGCTCACACGTCAGAGCCGAATCCCTGGACAGAACCTGGCAGGTCCAAAGCAGGGGTTTCAGAGATTTTGATGGCTTCTTTCATGGCAGCCAGCAGGCCGTTTCCCCCTTCTCCCCTCAGCGCGGGTCCAAAACACTCTGGACGACGAATGAGCAGTTTGACCACAACACTAGAGTTCTCCTCCACGCTCTCCCCTGGTGAAAAAATAAATAAATTAAGTTACTGACAAGGATATTCATGAATTCAAAGTGCTTTATAGTTTTTGCAGCCCTTCCTGATATTAAATCATCCCCATGTCAACTGGGCTGTGGACCATGGGCAATTTTGGGGTTTGTGAGCTATTCAAGGACACTTTGAACAGGCGTTGTCAGGGATCAAACCACCAATGGTTTAGTTACTGGGCAGCCCACTTTATACATAGGTTTGTTAGCAAACGTTGACGTACTTATTTTCATGGAACTTCATGAAAGGTTTGGGCTTGGCATGGAAAAATAAACCATTACATTTTGGACCAGATCCATTTCCGATTTTCTTGATACTGGGTACAAAGTTCAAATCTGTCTCGGAAGTGATGCAGTTAAATGTTAGGGAAGAACTGAATGAAAGAACAGAACGTGCAACCTGAAACGTAACACTTACATACATACACTATCCGGTGACGAATGTTTTCCAGAAATTACAGAATTTAACACTCACTGTGGATGATGCTATATCTTCATGTAGACCATACATGCTAACTGCAGTTACTATTGTCTTTAATATGACCCAATGACCCATGCATAGTCAAATGCACCATGTCAATGTAATAATGCCCAGCAGAAATACCCCCCTCCCCCCAAACTCAGTAATCCTGTAATTTCCAGAAAACTGTCATCCATAAACATCAGGTTAAAACACCAGGTAGATTTTGTCTTGTAGGGCTGTCAAACCCAGCTTCAACATAGATGCCATCTGACATACATTTTCTGCAGAGTAGAGAAAGCGACTGACAATAGCCATCATACCGTTGACAAAGACCGCAAACCGCAAGAAGGAAAGGTAACGCTCTCCTTCAATGGGGTTCCAGCCGATGTCCGGATAACCTTTAGCCAGAAGCATGGGACAACTCTGAAGACCACATCCTGCCAGATAGGTGACCACCTGCAGCGACAGGGCACACTTAACGTTACATAAACATGCTTGTCGATCTCAATGTGAGTGTCTCCTTCTAACTGTAGATCCATCACAGGCAAATATAGAGGCACGGTTGCAATCGACCTTTCTCTGAATGGAGACAATACCTTTTCCAGATCAGGCTCCTCAAGTGCCAGGGCCAGACCGTTGTTGTCCATCACTGAGGAGGCAGCCACATCTAGAGGAGTGGATCCCCTCATGGCAGGTGACGCTTCAAAACAAAGAACATGCACAAGCTCACAGATTTGCTGCTGGTTCGATTACTGTAGATCTTTGCTCTCACACAATAAATGTACCAGTATTCACACTGTGTTCCAATCTGCTATGACACATAGTGGCAGCACCCTCCAGCAAACAGCAGAGGGCAATGTTTCCACTATTTTTAAATCTCAATAGCTGAGACTGCAAAGCAAAGTATCCTGTACTCATCTGCATAGGAGTGTGGTATGGTACTCCTGTAGGATTTTAAATTGATTTTTATTTATTTATTTATTAATTTTTTTTGCCGTTTTGGCTTCAATAGGGGCTAGACTGTCAGAAAATGCTCGGGTTCAAATTTTCATACCCTTCATAGGGGGTGGGGAGTGGGGCGTTTCCATTTTGGCCTCCTCAAAACTAACTATACACCTATTTCTGCCATTTTTCAACCAATTTTCATAATGTCAGTCATTTTGTAGGATTATAGGCATACTAGGATGATTGATTGTCTCCCCCCCCC
>OMMV01164964.1:0-11593 GCA_900302635.1 Chatrabus melanurus
TGACTACTGTTTTTCACTCATTCTGTTTTTCCAGCTTTACTTTAGAAAAAGTAAAAATAAAGTTGATTGCTAATATTATTCTTCAAAACATTTAAATGTTTTGAAGTGACAATTTGTGCATCATGTGGGGTCACAACCACAAGTTTGAAAAAGTGTTTTTGTTCATCCGTATTCTACATAACTTTATTTATAGTTTTGAAAGTAAACTAGAAAGAGAATATGATGACACATTTTAAAATGATTTATTGTCGAAGCACACATTTTTATAAATGAAAACATGCAACAAAAAGAGGCAGTTGGTTAAGCTGTTGTTGATTCTGGTGCAATGATACAGATTTACTGGGAACCAACAGACTCAAATATTTCTAATGTGGTGATATTTGTGCTGCAAGTACCAATATGTACTAACTAAAACTGCAGTTAGTTTCACTGTGACTGGAACTTCCTTTTTGATGTTGACACCATTGCAGAGGGAGTGACATTGTATTAACCAACTAATGGTTTAAATGTTTCTTCACATGTCTTTTAAAGAAAGAACTGTGCCAACAACCAACGATACTTGTAAAGTAAAGTATCAGAGCTAATAAAAAGATGCTGGATAAATGGACTGTATTTCTATAGGACTTTTCCATCTGATGCAAACACTCAAAGCGTTTTACAATGATGCCTCACATTCATACATTGATGTCAGTTTGCTGCACTGGCACACAACTCAGTTGCACATCAAGAGCAACTTGGGGATTAAGGACCTCACCCAAGGGACTGTAGTGATTTTTCGGTTTGACAGGATTCAAACCAAGGATCCTCTTGTCACAAGTCCACCTCTCTAATCTCTAGATCAGGGGTGGGCAAGAGGGGCCAAGATGGTGCAGGTTTTCCTTGCAACCAATCACCTCAGCAGGTGGTTTTACTGATGAGCTCCTAACCTCAACTTAAAGTCCTGATCATCTGTGGAATCACCTGCTGAGGTGATCGGTAGCAAGGAAAGCCTGGACTGTCTTGGCCCTTCATGGCACACGATTGCCCACCCCTGCTCTAGGTCCACCATTCCGAATACTGGATGTTTTGTAACAGGCAAAAATGTTATCTATGCTTGTTGTACTTACCTACCTTTGTCATGAATTCAACTGTTGCTAAAGTACAATTTACTGTGTTTTGTGTGATATCTGTGCATGGTGGTGTTGTTTGGTGGGAGGGGAGCTGGCGGCGTGTTGCGATGTAAAACAACTTATGTGCTGAATTGAATGCACAGTTGCAAAACCTTGACTGCCTGCATTTTTGGCCAGTTTTGGTACATTAACAATGCTTCCGTAAGTACAATTAATATGTAAAGCTTGTATCTCACGGAGCGGAGAATGCAGAATAACATGGCGATTTTTGGATTAGACGCTTTTCTGACGAACATTGGCGAAAATCAGGGCTCACCTCTGTCATGAGCGCCATTTTTCTGTCCGACGTGCTGCTGCCCTTAAGGTAAGAATCGCTTTTTCTGGCTGCCGCTGCAGCTTTTGCTTGTGTTTGTGAGCCAAAAATAACTTTAGCGGCATGTTTTACAACCGTTTGCAAATGCTTACAACTGTTTGCAAAAAAAATACATTCGCAAAGAAATTTTGGACATGTTCAAAATTTCTGTGACAACAAAAACTGTTTGCGACCCTAAAATCTGTTTGAGAAGTGTTTTGCAACCTTTTACAAACCCTGACGAACCCTGACGAACCCTGACGAAACCCAAAAATCACAACGTTCGTCAGCATTCCCTGCTCCGTGAGATATGGGCTCAAGATATACCTTCCATCCACAATACTATTGGTTGAATGATCTTTTAATTTTACAACATTTCCT
Source organism: Chatrabus melanurus (assembly GCA_900302635.1). Taxonomy (NCBI): domain Eukaryota; kingdom Metazoa; phylum Chordata; class Actinopteri; order Batrachoidiformes; family Batrachoididae; genus Chatrabus; species Chatrabus melanurus. The sequence continues at coordinate 1,843 of OMMV01164964.1, forward strand.
ATACATGTCAAACTGTCAACTGCATCAAATGATTTGCAAAAATCAACATAGGTTGCAATGAAGCACTGCTGATATTTGTGTTTGTGTTCAATGAGTACATGCAAGACTAGGATGCAGTCGATGGTTGACCTATTGGGTTTGAAGCCAGACTGCATCGGTTACTGAGTAGGAAGTAACTGGGACTGAGTCCTTTTAAAAATAATGCTTACAACCACCTTTCCCAGTAGTTGTTGCAATCCAGGCAATCACCACTTCCTTTCCAGAGTTGCCATTTTTTCCAGTCTGTAGGGATGATACCCGTCTCCCAAATTGAAACAAAGATCGTTTGCAATACCAGGAGAACAGCATCTCCACCCACCTGAAGGAGATCAGCTCCAATACTGCAAAGCCCTAAGCCTTTCCATCCTCTAAGCTCTTTCACTCTGACTAAGATTTGGTGGTTCACAGTTGACTCAATTATCAGCCACCTGAACCCTGGCACTGGAGATGTCCAACATCCCAGCAGTAGGATCAGGCTTATACAGTTGCTCAAAGTAGTTAGTTAATTCAGACAATACAACAAAGGCATCTTGTCAGGACTGAGCCATTGCCTGTCATGACTGCAATGGGACAAGGTGTAGGTTTGGAAGAACGCTGTGCTTTGATTCCTCTGTAAGCAAGCCGAGGGTCATAGATGGTGAACATGAGATGATGAGATGGAGGTAATTACAGAGTTTTCTAACAAATGCCTCCTTGTCTACCTTCAGGGCAGCCAGTCTTTCTCGGCTCCCTATACAGCCTGGAATTTCCATCAAGCTGTGTACTACCACTCCTCTGGATAAAATCCAAAGTGCCATCAGATGTGAAACATCTCCTCCTGTGGAGATTGTTGACTCCAATGCAATCTCTGGCAACTTTCAGGGTCTGGTAACAGAAGAACTTCCACATTCCATTTGGGTTACCAGTTGTGTCAATGTCTTCTCATCTTTCAGTCAGATTGCATGCAAACTTTCTCAAAGCAGTCTGATCTTAAAGTCTAATCAAACTAAACCTTGGACACCGAGGAGACTGCAGTCTGTGAGACTTCAACTGAATCCTCAGAGAAGCGACAATAAGTCTATGATTAGAGTTGACAAACTGCACATTTCTATAGGCCATACAATTCTACAGAAGTCTCCAGAGTCAATCTCCTTGGCATCACCACTGGTATCAGAATACCATGTCCAGCAGTGAAACCAGGATCCGACAACTCCTAGCTTCCTGGCTTTTTGCAAAGTCAAAGAGCATTGAGCCATGTTCACCATGTTTACCAGATCCATGAGAATGATACAGTCCTTGTATCCAGCCCTGTCAGTGCCAAGGGTTGCACTGAAATCACCCATGACCAGTGGAGTATCACCTCTAGGGCAGTTGTCAATCACCAAGTGAAGCTGCGAGTAAAAGTCTCCCTCACTGAGATATTACTCACCAAGAATGTTTAAGTCTGAGTCTCATAATCCATTCATTCTCAGGGGTGATATCTGACACCATTATCCAGTCCACAATAGCAATTGCCACTCCCTAGGTATGCTGACCATTGGGACAACCTGACTAAAAGTAGATATATCCACCCACTGACATCTAGCCACTTCCATGTCTCAGAAACATCAGACAACACAGCCACTGCAATGCAGAGTTTTCCAAGCTTCCTCGACAGCAGTGGAAGACAGTCATCCTTCCTGAGATAAAAGGATGTTCCAGGTGCCCACCAGTATGAGCTGCCTCAGGTTTGGACCTGGAGGCTGCCATGCAATGGACAACCCCTCAGCACTGCACCAGTCCCCATCCTTAAGAGAAAAGACCCTTAGTGCTCTCCTGTAGTTTCATCTTTTCCAGAGATGAGTCTCTCAAACTGTTTTCCCCATCCCCTTCATAACATGTTTTCATATATTCTGGACGTACAAATAAAGTTACAAGCAGCAGTGACCTTGACACTCATCAGACCTACACTTTGGATTTGAAAGAAACTGGCAAACAAACTAATTTCAAACTACATATAACTTCAATCAAATCTGATCCTAATTTCCAACATGCATATTTATTTATTTATTTATTTATTTGCACAAATCACAGCAGCAGAAACACAACAAAGAAAGAAAAGAAGCAAATTGTGCAGGTGAGATTTAAAAATCCTAAGATGCTTAGAGAAGGAATCAAATCTCAGTAAAAACTACAAACGAATACAAAAGTAATTTAATCCACAATACAACAATTATTATACATATAAGTTCAAGTACACTTGCTACTAATTTCCATCATCCATTCAGCATCCACCAACCATCCAGCAAGTGGTACACAGGTCTATGGTATGTTACATAAGCAAGACAAAGTCTAGATTTATCCACCAAAGTTGTCCTCCTAATATGCTCTTTTAATTATTTGAGTTTCAAGATGATAGCATTTATTATTTTTGAGTTATTGTATTAAAAACCTGGAGGGAATGGACTCATTCATTCAGTGACTACATTTGACAAAGTAGATGCCGAGGCTTTTCCAAAGTCTAGGAAACATGATATCCACTCTCTCTATGTATGGGACACTGAAAATGGTTATATATAAAGTGTCAAACAAATATATGCAGAAAATATGGAAATTATAAAAATCTCTTTGTTCATCTGTATAGATTACATTTTGTAAATTTTTCATATAAGTGATATGGCAGTGTGCTTTTTACACTGTTGTTGTTGAGTGATTAAAGACATTAAAGTGAGTGCCATCTGGCTTTCAGTTGACATGCCCGAGATTAGAATTCATCTTCAGGTTCACACGGTCTGCAAAATTCATCCCCTCATGCATCATCCATTGATGTTTGTTTTCCCTGATGGCCTCAGACGTTGCGTCATGTTGGCCTTTATGGTGGGTGATCCACCCTTGATGCTTTTGAAGTTCAAATTCATCAGTGGGGTCCTGGATGTTCATGTCAAACGTACACAAAACATCATGATGTTACTGCACTAATAAAATACTCACCGCCTTTGAATGAGACCCGAGTGAGACAGTGTGTGGTGGACAGGATATTAATAGATCCATAAATAAGTAAGCCATACATTATCTAATGAATTACTGCTGTAATTCCCTGCATTGATAACAGCGTAGCACTTGGACAGCAAAAATGTAGATGAGCCAACCTTTGCGGTCAATAACTCAAAAACAATAAATGCTATTATCTTGCTACTCAACAAATTAAAACATAATGAGGATGAAGTGATTAGTTCATGCTGAACTTTAATGCATCAGCTCAATCGAAAAAGCAACTTTGTTTTACCCATATATTATCCCAAAGACATGTCAGCCATCTACTGGTTGGTTAGTGGATGCTGGATGGATTATGGGAAATTACGATCAACTGTTGTTCCATTTACATGCAATTTGTCTGCAACCTGCTGAAACACTGAGGACTTCATGTGCTTGTCGTGCGGGCCGCCCTTCACATCAGCTAACATGCGAGCTTGCAACTGCTGAGGGAAACATGATAACCACTGTGCAGGCAAATACAGGATGAACTATACAACAGAACGGGCCGGTAAAACTGGATTAAAGAATGGATAGAACGTTTGCCCGGGAATGATGCCAAAACCTTTCGCTGGTACTGCAAATTAGTGAAGGCTAACTCAAAACACTGCTCCAGAACATTTTGAAACCTATAAAATACCTGCAAACATTATTCCATAGTCTGAATGAAAAGGAAGACATCACACACAGTGCTGCCGCCTTTTGAACACCGGCACTTGCTGGACAGTTAACTCATTGGCTGCCAGCCATTTTCATACAATTTTAATACAGGCTGAAACGCCCAAGTTATCGTTGAAATCTGTGATCTGATATTTAGTGACAAGCCCCGCCAGATTGTTCCACAGCCCGCCCTGTTGAAAAACGTAATTGACGTCTATAGACGTCATTGGCAGTCAACGGTTGTATTTGAATTGATGTCTATAGACGTCATTGGCAGCCAATGTGTTAAGAAATGTGCATCCATATCAAATTATGAATTTCATATTTAAAGCTTACAGTCAGTGCAGGGTGTGTACGTGTCTAGCACATATGTTGCTCATATTTATTAATTTGACACATCAGTTTCAGTTGGATTTCATTTCAAACTTCCAAAAATGTGCATCCCTTCAGTTTGATAACCTAAATAAATAAATATCTAATTCACTTTGACGTCCTGATCTTGGTCATTGTTTACATTCCCCAGGTTTTGAATTGGGGTTATGGGCGCAACTAATCATTATGTTCACAATTTACTAAATAGATAATAATTTAAAAAAACAGAACTTCCTCAGCAGAGGAAATAAACTTTGCACAAACTTTTAATTTTTTATTTTATTTCTGCACAGTTGTTATATTTACTGTGGTATCCTAAATGATTTGTAATACAGCCATCAAACATTTTTGCATCTGCATATCTCCACACTGTTGAGAATGTTATTGCGTGTGTTTTTGTATGTATTTGTCTTCGTGTGTGTTTGCGTCTCTTCCTCTCACCGGGGTGCCGTGCCTCAGTGCAGAGGTCTTTGTTGTGAGCACACACTCACGATGGAGGCCTGTGGGAACAAGGCGAACTTCTCTCCTCTCCCTCCCACGCTTTCACACTCATCCCATCCTGTGTAGCTCAGTTTTTATCCCTGCTGATGGGGAGGTGGTGGAAAACCTCACACACACGTGTAAGGGTCATTAGACCCTGAGAAAAAAGCTGTGAATGTAATTGTATGCATGTGCATATGCGTGGGTGTGTGCGTTTCTGTCTGTGCATGTTGGACGTATGACGACATGTATGTGTGACTTTGGATTCACAGTGTTATTGTTGGCTACATTAGCAGCTCTGCCTCAGCTAATATGCAGGAAATAGATTGGTGTGTTGTTAAAAATAGATTCCATGTAGTTAGTGAAATATACATATATATATACTGTAGACACAAACAGTTACAGTAGTGGTCCCAAACCTTTTCTAATCTGAAGTTAGTCTAAAAACAAAGATCTACTGTACTCTTAAGAATTAAAACCTTTCAATGGCTCCGGTGTGGGGACCTCAACCCTGGGGGGAGTGGTGGTGTTTTGGAGTGTTGTCAGCTGTTGCCCTTGTGGGCGGTCCAAGATGGGGCATTGTCCCACTCTCTCTGTGGGGTTTTGGGTTCTGTCTGTCATTGGAACTGGGGGTCTATGTCCTGTATGTTGTACTCACAAAACTGGTTTGCTCCCCCATGTGGGGTGACTGGGTGTGCCCTTTCGTTAGGTGGCTGGTCTGCAGTCCCCAAGGTCACTTCTTGCCTCCTGGTGTTGCTAGGTACTGATTGGGCAGTATCCTTAATCCCCAAGTTTCTCCTGGTGTACTGTTGACCGTCTTGCATGGCAACACACTGACATCGGTGTGTGTGTCTGTGCGTGAATGGGTGAATGTGAGGCATCATTGTAAAGTGTTTTGAGCATCTGTTTCAGATGGAGAAACACTATATAAATGCAGTCCATTTACCATCTGCCATGGGGCGGGCTGCTTTGTACCCTATGGTGCTTGCTGTGGCTGCAGGCCCCCGAGGTAGCTGTGGGGCCACGCCTGCAGTTTGGGGACTATGTGGCACTGATGGAATGCCTCACATTCATTCATGTTATCACACATTTATGCTGAGTGATCTCTATGTGTTGACTCAGATCATCAACAGCTTGTGTGTGAGTCAGGTGAGCCCTGTGCTTTGATATGATTGTTTCCATCTGTAAAAATAATCAGGCTAAAGTGATTTCTACAATTTAGCCCGATTATGGGAAGATACACCTACTTTTGGTGTGGTTGCCCCTGTGGTCACCATACCAAGTCAAGTCAAGTCTGGGAGCATGTGCTGATACTGCGCTTCGCTGCATCCACGACACCACGGAACCGCCCCAGGTCCCAAATGGCACCAGATGGCAACCACCCAGGCAGACAACCGGTGACTGGTTGTTGGTCACCATACCCAGGCAGTGGCAATTGCTGTGGTGGACTGGCTCCTTTCGATGATATGAGATAGAATCAGACTGAGGCAGTATTTGGGTGACTGTCTGTTGTCTCAGTGTACGCTGAGATAACACTCCTCTGGTCCTGGGTGATTTCATCGTGACTACAGGCACTGACAGGACTGGTTATGAGGCTTTGGCAACCGTGGCAAAAATGGCTCAATGCTGTGTGTTGCTGGATCCTGGTTCCAGTGGCCCTGCCAGAATATGGTACTCCAATAACTGTGAGATCCATCATGTGTTTATGAGAAGAGGCTGAAGACTCCTACAGAACTGTAGGGTCTACAGAAGTGCCTAGTTTGTGAACTCTGACTACAAACGTGTCGCTTCCCTAATGATTCAGCTGAAGTCCTGCAGAACACCGTCTGCTCAATCTCCAAGATTTAATCTGGCTAGACTTTAGGATCAGACAGTTTTGCAGGCGTTTGCATGCAATCTGGGTGGATGACTTGCAAACACGGACACAACAAATGAACCGAATGAAATGTGAGAGTTCTTCCGCACCAAAACACTGAAAGCTGGCAGAGATTGTGTTGAAGTTACTAATGTTCACAGGAAGTGTTTTATCTCAGAGGGTACTCTGAATATCATCCAGAAGAGTTCTAGTGCACAGGTTTGTGTTAATTCCAGGCTGTATATGGAGCCAAGAATGCAGACTGTGATGGCACTGAGAGTAGACAAGGAAGCATTTCTTAGAAGAATCTCTGAGCAGTTTACACACTGTCTGTGGTCTAGCCCTCAGCCTTCTTCCAGAGGAATCAAAGTACTGCTTTCCTCCAAACATACACCTTGTCCCACTGTAGTCATGGCAAGTGACAGAACAATCATGATGGAGTTGGAGAAGTTGTACAAGACTAGTCTTCCTGCCTGGATGTTGGACACCTCTGGTGCCAGGGTTATTGTGGCAGGTCTTCAAGTCAGCTGCAAACCATCTCCCACCTCTCTTTGTTGGACAAGGTAGTTGTGAGGGTCATTCTCAATAGGATTCAGTGCCAGCTGCATGCTGCTCAGTGACCAGAGCAGTCTTCTCTGGTCACTGATGGCTGATCTGGCAAATGTGAATGCAAATGCGAATATTGGCAGAGCTTATTTGCAGCTGATGTTGAATTCCGCAGAGCATTTGTATTGGTTGTTTGGGCTGCCTTGTAGGGCATCCGAACAATTTGCAGGATCCCTGAGTTGCTGAACATCATAACTGGTCTATAGACAGACACTGTGAGTGCTGTGCGGCATGCAGGCAGAGTCTCAGGCCTCATCCACGCTGCTTTATTGTCGTTGGGAGTGCTGGCTCGAAACGAATACGGCACATGGCCGTATCTGAAAATATCTGCTGTCTACACAGAGCCAAGTTAATTTCTTCTTTGGCATTTGGAGCGCGCTGTATTGCAGAACAAACTGAAAGGTTGCCACATTTTGCCATCATGTGGCAGGAGGCTGATAGTGATGTGCATCCACTCAACAGAAGCACCGTGCTTCCTGTGCTCCGTAGATATGCAATGTACAGATTATATAGCACGATGTTTATCACTAAACATACTATTAAAATCGATAAACATGTCAAAAACACTCCGTCATTGCTCACCTTTGGAAATGTTTGCGCTCTTCTTCTGCTCTTCACAGACACGTTCACAGCGACAGGACATACCACTGCTTCCTCCCGCTGGTGGTCAATGTTACTGCACCATTTCCGAAAATACACTGTTTTAGCTGTCCACACTGAGAAACGGCTTTGATGCTTTCATTTGGATCCACTCTGGAGAGGGTTTTTTGAAAAGCTGTTTTCGGGTGGGGAAAACGGCGGATTATTGTGGATGAAAGATACTGAGCCGGTTTCCTGTGAAAATGAAGCAGTGTGGACTAGGCCTCAGACTTCTTCCTAGTGAATTCTGCTATTCATCAGGATTCACTGGAAATTATAATGTTCAAGGCTGGCACTGTTGGGTAAGGGTGTGGAGTTCTATGACGTGGGTGCCTTTTTTGGTGAGGATGGGTTTACTGGCCTTTACTTTGCAAATGACACTCATCTTTGTATAATCAGCAGTTGACTGGGTTTGCAATTGTCCTAAGACAAAGAACCAGGCTTTAATGACTTCCTGGACTCAGCCATCAGCAGTGTATCTGCATGTGGTGAAAGTGTCAAACTTGTTGAGAGATTCATTTATCTCAGAAGCGAGATTCATGTTTCTTGGAGCTCACCCAATGAGGTCAAGAGACATCTGGGATGAGCTTATGGAATCATGAGGTTACTGGACTGAGCTGATAGCTTTGCAAGAGAATGAAGGACAAACTCTTCAGGGTTATGGTCCTCCTAACGTTGTATGGTTGTGAGACTGGGAAGGTGACAACTGGATATCTTTGGTACCAGGTCTCTCTGGAGAATCTTTGGGTACCGTTGGAATGACTTTGTGTCAAATGGCCCCTTAATTAGGGAAACTTAGATGAGGCGCACTACTTGCATAGTGAGGGAATATAAGATATGGCATTACTGCCATGTGGTGTGCTTTCCTGGGCAGCACGGTGGCTTAGTGGTTAGCATGGTTGCCTTACAGCGAGAAGGCCCTGGGTTCGCTTTTGACCTGGTTCTTTCTGTGTGGAGTTTGCATGTTCCCCTTGTGTTTGCGTGGGTTCCCTCTGGGTGCTTCGGCTTCCTTCTACTTCACGGGGGGTGCTGGAGCCTATCCCAGCAGTCATTGGGCGAGAGGCAGGGTACACCCTGAACAGGCTGCCAGTCCATCGCAGGGCCAAATATAGACAGACAAACGCGTTCACACTCTCACTCACACCTACGGTCAATTTGGAGTCACCAATTCACCTAACCTGCATGTCTTTGGAAGTGGGAGGAACCCGGAGCACCTGGAGGGAACCCACGCAAACACGGGGAGAACATACAAACTCCATGCAGGAAGGACCAAGTTGGGAAGCGAACCTGGTACCTGTAAGGCAACAATGCTAACCAAGCTTAAGCCACCATGCTGCCTGTGAAACAACAGCACTGATGAAATAAACGTGTGATTTGATGTAAGAGCTGAGTCGGCTTATATATTTAACAATTGAACAGTCCCTATGGAATAATTATGGCTCACTATCACGAATATAGGTCCAAGTCTTTGTGGTCCTGGTGCTTCCTTGTATTACCGTATGGGTGTGAGACTTGGATGCTAACCAGTGATGTAAGGCAACAATTGTCTTTGGTACTAGGTTGCTTAAGAGGATCCTTTGTGTAGCTGGAATGACTTTGTGCCAAATGAACAGTTACTTTTGGAGACTAAGATGAGGTGTAACACTTGGCACATGCCAGCTACGACATCTTGGCCTTCTGGCATGTTTCTCTGGGTATGATCCAGCATGCAGGTGCCTCAGTGTTGAGGATCCCCTCAAGTTTCACCTGGCTGCAGCAGATAGATGGTTTACTTTTAAGATGTGGGAATGGACCGGTTGTCTGTGTGGGTTGTTGCCATCTAGGCCCCAGGGCAGTTCTGCAATGCAATGCACAGCACCTGCACATTCTCACAGACCCGACCTGAATTGGTGTGAATTGGGTTAGTCGGTCTCTTGTTGTTATTGCTCACATCAGGGAAACTCAACCTGTTTTGTATGGCACTACTTGTGATTACTTGTAAACAGCTACAAATGCAGAGCTCTTTTCCAAAATGCTATAAATTCATTTTAACTGTTTTGAGAAAAATGACATTTTCTACCCAGACCCACTGATCATGCCAACATTCATTTTATCCTGTGAACCCTGTTT
>OMMV01164998.1:3590-18351 GCA_900302635.1 Chatrabus melanurus
CATTTTTGCTATTAAGACCTAAAGGCTGTTTACCTGAAGGAGCGAAGTTGCCATCAATCACTCATTCGCACAGTGTGTTCCTAGAAAAAACACATTTAAAAGAACAAAATTAGCATTTACTTGCACTTTGTATCGTTTCTCTAATCACATATGTAGAAGCCTATAATGCCTTCAAAGGTGTCGTGGGTGTCTTGGTGGCTTCCCTCACTAGTCTCCTTCTTACACAGTACAGCTGCAACAATTAATCGATTATTCATCAACTATTAAATTCAGCAACAACTATTTTGATAATCGATTAATCATTTTGAGTATTTTTTTTTTCAAATATCCAAATTCTCTGATTTCAGCTTCTTAAATGTGAATATTTTCTGGTTTATTTTGCTAGTTTCTTTACTTCTATCTGGCAGTAAACTGAATATCTCTGGGTTGTGGGAAAAAAAGACATTTGAAGGCATCATCTTGGGCTCTGCAAAACAATGATAGACATTTTTCATAATTTTCTAACATTTTATGCACCAAACAACTAATCAATTAATTGGTCGATTATGAAAATAATAATTTGTTGCAGCCCTATTACACGATCAGTTTTTGAGAACTCAAATTCAATTCCTAGGCTTTCTAAAGCCTAGGAATTTACCCTCTAAAATGTAGTTAGTGAGTAAATGAATGAGTAAATTAGTCAATTCCCTCCAGTTTGTTAACATAACTCAAAAACAATAAATGGCATCATCTTGGAACTCATGAAATTAAAAGAACACGAGAACAATCTCTTTCACATCTGCTGAACCTGGATACACCAGAACAATCAAAAAGCAACTTTGCTTTTCCTCTGCAACATGCCACAGACGTGTCTGCCACCTGATGGATGGTTAGTCGATGCTGAATTGATGGATAGTTGCAGCTGTGCTCATCAATCAGTGAGTCAGACAGACCGTTTCTGCACAGAAATGTACTAAATCAGAGAAGTAAACTGTTATTTTCTGATTGTTTCACAGTGGTTATGTTCTAAAACTTAATTAATGCAATCATGACTCCACAGTAGGCTAACACAAGGAACAGCACTTAGACTGTTAATATGAATTGAAACTCACTCATCTCCCATCAGTTCTGGATCCATGTTGTTTAGGTGCTTTGGTACCGTATTTTCCAGACTACAAGTCTTGATTTGTTTTTTACTAGTTTGCGAGGTCCTGCGACTTATATTCCGAAGCGACTTATATGTCAAAAAATACGGGTGTAATGGTACACAAAAAAAAAATAATCAAGGTTTGGTACATTTTCTGTACAGTGGAAACAAACACAACATTAAAGATAGTTAGCCTTTGTTCGCTAGTGTGTGACTGAACAGTCTTTCCAGATTGTTCCAAAATGTTTTTCTTGAATTCTTGTGAACTATATGTGTCAAAAATAATTGCAATTTATACTCCGGTGTGACATGTTTGCTTCCTCTTCATGGTGCATTTTATGATGCATGATGCAGATGCGACTGACGCCTTGTTCACATTACCACTCAAAATCAGATTTTTATCATATTCAGATTGGATCTAGCTTGATGTTTTGGCAGCGTGGACAGCGAAAAACCATGAGATCCGATTTTTCCAAAGCTAATTCAAACCACATACGGAGGTGGTTTCGAATGCAATTCTGATCGGATTTTTACAGATCCATTTCAATCTGAACGTCTCGGTCACACAAATAGGATCTCAGTGTCGCTTCCTTGCCATTAGAATCAAGTTTGCGCCACGGCTCCACATTACCATTTGGGACAGAAACAGGCACAGCTCGCTGTCATCCATTTTATTTATTTGTTTTTCCTGGGCGTAGCCTGTTACCATAGAAATCAATGTGGATAAGACTGTCAATGTAGACAAGACTGTCAATGTGGACACATGCAGATCGGATTTGATCACTTGCAATATATAATGCGGACAGTTGGTCAGGAAGATCAGATTCTGATCAGATATGCTTAAAAATCTGATTTAGGCTGCAGTCTGAACAAGGCTTTATAGTCCAGAAAATACAGTAAATTTGAGGTGTCCTTTGGTCTGAAATGCATGATGGCTTTTGCAAATTAATTAAGACTCCTTGGTCATCCACTTCGAATACAAAGTACTTTGTCCGACTCTTTTCTTGTTAACGAGTCGGAGCAGAGCTGATTATACTGTGAAGCAGCACTTCTCGCTATCGTGTAGTCTAGATGTTTGTCCATGCTTGGTATTTAACGGCAGTTGTGGAAGAATTGTGTTCTTGGTACCTACAGTACTATATACACTCCAGAAAAAGGAGTACTGTCACGTTTTAAAAATTTTGGTGCTGACTAGGTACTGAAGTACTGGTTCCTGTAACATCCCTACTATGAAGACAATTTGTGTCCAATATATAATCCTACATGCCGTTCAATATGACTTGTTCAGAGGCACAAGAATAAAGTACATTATGAAGTAACAGCATTCATCATAATAGTAATCTTTCACTAATATGATTGATACCAACCTTTTAGGGGAGTTAGGAAAAAAAATAAAAAGCACAACCAAATTATGACCATATTTAAATTCCTGCACTCAAATAAATCAGCAGGTACAGAGTGAGTGTCAGCCAATGGAGAGAAAGACTCAGGGAACATGTGAAGAAGACGGGATGGCCTGTCTGGATGACTGTCAGTATTTTGTGTAATCCTAGGGGCAAACAAGGTTGTTGTCTCACTAACTGATCTGTGATAATCCCTCTGTGTAATCTCATGGTCCTGACCCTGGAATAATCCAGCCTGTTGGGCTCCATTTAAAGAGATACTTCAGCACTACACAGACGCAGCCACTTCACATGCCGATGCTTTATACCAGGGATTATTGCACCATCCGGCAGCAGATAAACTGGGTTTTAAAAGCACAAACTGAACCACTTGCCAATTTCTGGCCATGTTTTGGACTAAGCTCATTCGTTGCAGTATTTAATTTGGATTTCAGCACAGCCCTGTGTGGCTTTAGCAACTGCAATAATACAACCCCAAATCAGAAAAAGTTGGAACGTATGGAAAATGCTAATAAAAAGTGATTCTTACATTTACTTTGACTATTATTATATTGACTATTATATATTATTTCATTGTAGTATGAATCCTCTCTACAGTATGAATCCAACATATTTCATGTTGTATCTGGTCAACTTCATTTCATTTATTAATATACATCCATTCCTCCATTTAAGGCCTGCAACACATTCCAAAAAAAGTTGGAACGCTAAAGCATTTACCACTCTGTAATGTTGCTACTCCTTCTCACTACACTTAAAAGACATTTTGGCATCGAGGATACCAAGCAATGATGTGTTTCAGGTGTCATTTTGTCCCATTCTTCCTGTAAACACGTTTTTAAGGTGTGCACTTTTTTTTGTTTCAAAATTCTCAACATATTCTCTATTGGGGACAGGTCAGGACTGCAGGCAGGCCAGTCCTGTATCCATACCCTCTTCTTCTGCAGCCATGCCTTTGTAATGTGTGCAGAATGTGGTTTTACATTGCGTTGTTGAAAAATGCATGTATATATATGAAGACTACAATGAAATAACAGGCATAGTCACAGTTTCTCACTTTCAAGAAAAACAAAATTTTAAAATTTTGAAATTTTAAAAGTTCAGTTTATTCTTTGTCCCAAAAGGGCAATTTGTGTGCAGCAGGAATACACCACATAAAAACATACACCACGGATCACATAACAATTAATACCATCTGTCTATATGTGGCCCTGCGATGGACTGGCGACCTGTCCAGGGTGTACCCCGCCTCTCGCCCAATGACTGCTGGGATAGGCTCCAGCACCCCGTGACCCTTAATTGGATTAAGCGGGTATTGAGAATGGAATGGAAACAACAGATTCAACCTGAGTTAAAGGAATAAATAAATTGCCGAGTTGTGTTGGAGTGAGAATAATGGTAATAGTTAAAAACAGCTAAAAAGAATAAATAAAGGGGTCACTAAGATAAACAAGGGCTATCTCCTCCTGTTATCTGTGTTAAGTGCAGGAACAGAAAGAGGGATAAAAGATTTTTTTGTATCTCTGTTTAAGAGCAATAGGAATGCTAAAACGTAAACCAGATGGTAGCCACATGTATTCTGCATACAGACGGTGAGTGTTGTCTTTGCAAATGGACTTGGCTTTGTTTAAATATCTGGTTATTAAAAATTTCAGTAAGGCTACTGAACTTCACTCCCACTATCTTAGTGGCCACATTCACAATCTTCGAAAGTGCATTTTTCTCTTTGATAGTAAGATTACCGTACCAGCAGATAATAGAACTTTGTCTTGCACAGCATATCAATGGAAGAAAATGACTTTGTTTGATTTATCTGCTAGACAATCCAATTGGGTATTCTGTTGTAATTTTTTATGATAATTAGTTAATTTAGGGGTGTAGTACAAACAATTTTGGAAAATTACTTCACGAAGGAGTATGCCTGTTTTATCATTGGAAAAGCTCCATGTGTTATATTGTGTCTAACTATACTTAAAATAATAAAATATCTCATAAGTGTCAATGCTTTTATTGAAGGAAATATGATTTCTGATGTTGTAGAAATAGGAAGAATAAATTTACAATTGTAACAACATGAATTAAATTTACAGTAATATCAAAGTTAAGGGAAAAGCAATGGGAAAAAAGATGGGAAAAAAAACAAAGATGTGGCTTTCTCTCAACAATATAATAAAACATAATATGAGGCAATTTGCTGGTTTTATGAAATAAACACTGTGACTAGGCCTGTTCTTTCACAGGACGCCAGTTCTCTCTTCTCTATTTACTTGAGACTATGCATGTTTTATGACAAGATATTATAAAAGGAAGGGCGTTTAGCATTTAATCGATGTGCCAAGAGCCATAACTCAAAAATTACCGAAATTTGACTACGTATGCCTGTTCTTTCATTGTAGTCTTCATACACATACACGTTATAGCAGGGACAACAGAATTAGTGTGTGTAAGGCATGGTGGGAGACATGGCAGTACGGTGGTGGCGCCACATCGTGATGTCAGTCAGCCATTGGCAATGGACGAAGGAATTGTCCAGTTGCCCAACCCTAATTTACAGCTAGAAACATGCTGATGTTGCACAAACTACCTCTAATTTATTGTGTCAATTATCGTTATGGCATGTTCCAATAATTCATCGAATATTGAAATTGTTCTCTATATCGTGCAGCCCTATGTCACAGTGGAAACTATGGGAACCTGCATTTTCAATATAAAGGAATGATACCAGAAATGTACTGAGACCACTGTTTCAGGAAGAGTGTAGTTCACTTGTTTGGTTCACAGCAGAGTTTGAATGTATGATTACACCTCCCCAAGTGAACCAACTACCATAATAGAAGAACCGCGGTCCAACTGAAATGGACCAAACAGGGTAGGTGTGAAAGCCCCCTTAGACAGAAGGATCTTGTATCACAAACATTTCTTTACACATAGCCGGCTAATGGCCCCATCTTGCACCCTTGTGCAAAGCCCAGCGCAACTTTGCTAGTTTCCACAAGAGGCAGTCATTGGTGTGTTAGTCTAAAAATGAGGTGTGGTTGGGTGCAGAGTTTTGTGTTGATATCGTCCATCACTAGAAAGTCTTTTCATCTTACGACCACTATTTCTCAACCACTAGGCTGCGGCCAGTGTGTGGGCCCATGAGTGCCCTCTAGTGGGCTGTGAATTATTTTGATAGTAATTTTTAAATTTTAAATTATTCTTTAGTAATGTAGAATATTCATCTAATATCACGTAAATTAGGGCAGCACAGTGGCTTCATGATTAGCACTGTTGCCTCACAGCAAGAAGGTCCCAAGTTCAAATTCGACCTGGTCCTTTCCAAACGTCCTTTCGACCTCCACTTTGTGGAGTTTGCATGTTCTCCCTGTGTTTGCGTGGGTTCCCTCCGGGTCCTCCGGCTTCCTCCCACTTCCAAAGACATGCAGGTTAGGAGAACTGGTGACTCTACTTTGACTGTAGGTGTGAGTGAGAGTGTGAACATGTTTGTTTGTCTGTATGTGTCGGCCCTGCGATAGACTGGCGGCCTGTCCAGAGTGTACCCCGCCTCTCTCCTAATGACTGCTGGGATAGGTTCCAGCCACCCTCCCCGCCCCCCACGTGACCCTTAACTGGAATAAGTGGGTTTAGAAAATGAATGAACGAATGAATCACATAAATTAGACATTTAGACTATATAAAATTTATAAAAACGTTTTAAATAAATTATTAGCCATATACTGACGCCACAGCACTGTGCACCTGGCACACTGCAGCTGAAAGGGGATAACATTTATGACAGGACTACAAAATAATAATAAAAATGACCTGGATAAATCTGACCCTTCTGTGCACACCGGCCAGTTCGGACACACGGCATACGGATTTGCTCTTCCTGCAACCGCTCGTTTTATCATCCGCCATCAAAATCGAGCCCTACTTCCATCTACACCATCTGAGGACCAGTATACACTGTGAAAGAACGTTATCCTTTCCCGTGGCGCTGAAAAAGTGGTCTCACGTCTCACTGTGGAACCGCTTCAAGGACGGCTGTTGTCATACTCTTGTGACCAAAGACGGCCTGGGAAAAATATCAGACAATGTTTGAAATTCTACGACCCATGTCTCGAAATGCAGCATGAAATGATGCAATATAAACTGTGTCCATATTGTTTTTTTGTTTTTTTCTGGCAGAAAAGCACAGGCGAGGTGCAGAGCAGAAGCGTTTCATCCCACTCTTTTCATAAAAATAAAAAAAACTTGAGCACGGATTCGGTTTTAAACAGCTGATAAAAGCAGCCACCCTCACCAGAAACATATAGTCTGTCCAATCTGCTATCATAAATGAGCTTTGTCGTCTCTACTGTGACAGATTTTGTGTGACATGTTGGCAAGTACGAGCTTCTTATTCCGTTGCTGGGATGACGTTTCATTCTGAGTGTTTCCCACGATTCTGTGTTACATCATACAGTCTGCACACATCAAATCTGGAGTTTTACTTAAGTTAAATAAATCCATGTGGCAAAGTGTGGCTTGCAGTGAACTTGTGAACTTATAAGATTGCTAAAATCTCACAGTGTAGACCGGGCTTAAGAGACAGCCAAAACACAATCCTCAAAAGATTAACGTGCCAGAAATTCTTTCAGTTGGCTCCGTTTCCTTGATGCCACAGCACCGTGCACCGTAACATTTATGACAGGACTACAACATAATAATAATGACCTGGATAAACCTGACCCTTCTGCACACAACGCCCAGTTCGGACACACCGAAAATGGATTTGCTCTTTCTGCACAGCTCATTTTATCATCAGTCATCAAAATCGGGCCCTACTTCCATCTACAGAGAGACAGTCAAAACACATTGTCAAAAGATTTCAGTGGGGGTGTTTTTTTTTATAAATAATTTGATGCAGCTAATGTATCCTGGCAAAATTTGTCTTCTTGTACCACCTGACATCTCACCTGTGCAAACCAGTGGGGAACCCATTCAGTGGACTTGTACTTTATCTACGCTGTACCTACAGTTTCAGGACAGCAATGTCATAAATCAGACTCTCTAAATTAGTGGTCAGTGGTCTGGTCATTCAGGTTAGGTCAGATTGAACAGCACATGCTACAGAACTAATTATGCAGGAATAAAAACATGTAAACAAAAAAAAAACAAGACAAAACAAAAACATGAAAACTTTGAACCCAACAACTGTATTAGAAACCAAGTTGTGCCTTTACTTTCCTCTCCTTGAGTATTAAAAAGTGACTCAGCTACTACATACAAACTCAAACATTATCATTTACTGTAAATGACAGTTACATGGCACCTGTCTCAATGTTGATTCAACATGAGGCAGCAAGGCTATCTTTTACTCATGAAGCATGACTCATTCTGCCTATTATTTAAGGAGATTGTGTTAGTTAAAAGAGATATACAATGACCAGTTTGCCTACATTTTCTTCACATATGCTGCCTGAACCTGACAGATTTTATCTAGACACACATCTCAACCTCACCAGAGATGCATCTTGGTGCATTTGGGCCCTGTGAGAACATGAAAAAGCCAGTTTAGTATGTGTGTGTGTGATTCTGAAAGACTTAGCTGAGGGTTAGTCTAGGTTATTATTAATTTAAGAGGTATCGGGCAAGTGGTTCCATTTGTGCCACTTTTAGGTTTTGTGCTCTGCCTGCATTTACTTTTAAAACAATACTGTGGCTGATAGGTTAGAGTTACTTACACATAAATGACGCATGTATGACTTCCTGCAGAGAAATGACTACTAACCAATAATTATTTAACATATGGGTAAATTTCCAGTTAATATCATGAAAGGCCTGGCAAACCTCCAGTACTGCTACAGTCAGAAAAATCTTGTTTTTTTATCACATTATTCTCTCTAGGAAGGATACCTCTATTCGTGATTGAATGCACTCAAAAAGTGGTGATACTGTTTACATTTACCTGACAAGGCAAAGCACTTAAAGCAGGTCTTTTCAGGAGTCAATGCTGGAAGGAGCTAACCTATGGCTACCCAACAGTCACAGCTTTCTTGAAGCTGAGACATACAACACAAAATTGAATAATAATTAGGTATGCATGTTTACATCAGGAAAACATTGGTATCAATGGAGGACCAAACCTGACATTACTGGAAATAAATGAATGAATGAATGAATGAATAAAAGCAATAATAAGCAAATAAATGTAGGAATTAAATCCTCAATCATCAAATAAATCTGCAAGTTCATTTGCAAATAAATAAGTATGTACAGGAATAGAAAAATAGATAAATAAAATGAATTAATTCATTTAAGATTATTTCTCTGAAATTATTCTTTTTTGTGTGCATTCATTTTTCCTGATTTATGTTCCCTTGATGAGCTGGAGATCAGACTGAAGAATAAAGAACAGAGGGTGTCATTGTTGTATATGTGTACAGTGCTGTGAAAAAAATCTGTGCCCCCTTGAGCTTTTACACATTTAATTTTTTTTATGATATCAAACTAAAAAAAATTCAGGTTTTTTTTTTACAATAAAATTTCTAAAATTATGCTGTTTAAACTCAGTGAAAACAAATCTGTACAATGTGACATAAATGAAATAAAAATGTATAAGCTTGTGCCCCCATTATTATAAAAAAAATAAGTCATCACTTTAGAGTCAGTTTTCGTCAGGGGAACATTTACACGTCACTGAATATGTCTTGGACTTCATTTACATCAATCATTAAGAAATACAAACAGTATGGCACTGTATGGTAAATCTGTGCTGAGTAGGCAGTTCTCAAAAACTGAGTGACTGTGCAAGAAGGAGATTAGTGAGGGAACCAACAAGACACCCATGACAACTCTAACAAAGTTATAGGTTTCTCTGGCTGTGATTGGAGAAATTGTGCATAGTGCAAGTTTTGCATTTTGCATCACCAGTTACACAACATTATAGTGAAGAGGAGCAGAGAAGGATTTTCATATAACACAGTAGATCAAATCTCCCATGTGCCTTCTGGTAAACTGTAGCTGAACTTTCAAGTCTTTTTTTAAGGAAATCCTTAAAGAAGAAAAGACGTTTAACTGCTTTAAAAGTGGAATTTGTTTTTTGTTTGTTTGTTCATTTATAGTCTTTCTGTAGACATTGATTAAATGTTGGCATTTATACTGTTTTTCATTGGGATTTGAATTACAGGCTTTTAAATGTAAATATGGATGTGGTTTCCAAGTTAGGTTTCAAAATTATGATCTGCTTTTATTTGCACATTGAAGACAAAAAAACTAGCTTTTGAACTTTGACTTTTAAACATCTTCAATGGAAAAAATGCTCACTGGGTCAGACCGAATATCCGCCATGTTCCCCCCCCCCAAAAAAATTAATGTTGAAATTCCAGTTGGTGCTCACTGGGAAGTATGAATCATCCGAAACAAGAACAGGATTGTAAACCATAATGCTGGTGTGGAGAGTAAAGAAACATTTAGTGTGCATGAAGATTCCAGTAAAGGTTTTGGAAAATACCCCGAGCGCTGTGGAGTTATCAGAAATAAAATAAGCTAAATGTGTCAGATTTAGCTCATCAGTGGCCCCCTAATGTGGTATGGAGGGAAAAAAACGTGGTAATTGTCATCTTTGTTGAGGGCCTGTATCAATGACATACTAAACTACACAGAAATGAGATTAGAAATCATATTATCAAATTAAAGTAAACATATTTTAAATGGACGTCTTTGATCTCATGATGTAGAATATTGTTCAATTATTCACATTATAAAATGTATAACAAGTACATTTTGATCATGAATATCAATGCATAAGTAATATATAACACATTAATGCATTTCATAGTTTGCAATCATTTCTGCTTTAATATATCATACAATGCAGAAAAAAATCTGTAAAAAAAAATCTTTGATTCATGAAGTTTTTAATCTATGAAAATAGTCTTGATCAAATAAGAATGATTAAAGGGGCCATACTGTGTAAAACTAGTTTTTAATCTACCTTTTACATTTTTGTGTGTTTGAGGTTTAAAGTTAAAACATCTCCAAAGTCATACAATTCTATGAGCATTTTCACAGACATTCTCCTGCTATGAACATGATTTGGGCCAGCTTGTTTGAGACCTGTGTGACATGCAACAGAAATCCCCCCTAAATGCTTTAATTTTACTACAGATCATTATTATTTTTAAAAAAAACTAAAAAAAACACCCCCACTTAATCATTCAGGATTACCACTAATTCAAAATCACAGAAAAAACCCTGAGATGCAAAGTGAAAACTGCTACATCACACAGCAATACCACCTTAAAGTAATAATAAATATGCTTAAATAGTATTTGTAGTGCAGCAATGTTCACTGTGTTCATGATGTGCCATTTTTTTTGCAAAGTTCACAGGTTACAGTTTATTTTTATACAATATTTGTGTAATTGTGTTTAATGAGAGAAGTTTTTTGCTCGCTCCTTTTGTATTACTGAGTGCCTTGCATTTTTCCACTCTATGCGCCTCGCAACTTGAATTTTTTCAGTGGGTACCACTGGACCTGAAAAAAAAATTTCTAGGGTAAACACTGTATGCACTTTGGAACCGCAACTAACAATTATTTTTGAAATCAATTAATCTCTTGATTTTTTTGTTTTGAATCGATTAATCTAAAAAAAAAAAATTCAATTCATCTATTGATTATTTTCTGATTAGTGGATTCATCTTTTGCTAACCTTACTAGTAAATCATAACCATAAATTCTATTTAAACTCATCTAACGTCACAATGCCTTCTACTGAAAGCCCTGGTTTGATACTCTATGGTAAATCTGTCTACAATAGGCAGCTCTCAAAAACTGGGTGACCGTACAAGAAGCAGGTATGTGAGGGAAACCACCAAGACATCCTATAACTCCACTTAAAGGCGCAATCTCACCTTGACATTTGGGCCAACATACACTAACGTATTTTCAAACATCTGTGTCCGCTAGCCTTCGCTAGCCGCCGCTGGGCTCTGCCGTCCTCCACCAATGAACGGCGACGCGTCCAAAAATTTTCAACATGTTTAAAATTCCTTGCCGTTTGCTGACGCACCTCTGGCTACGTTGGAGGCCGTTAGAGAAAGTTAATCTCAGCTACGACAAGTTCCCTCCGCTAGCCTTAATTACTGGTGTGATTGTCTATGCTGGCTAACGTTTGGGTGCTGCTTCGCCCTGCCTGCTCAGAATCACTGGGCAGTGGTGTGTCGAACCCCTCTCCCGCACGTTGCCACGTTGGCAAAAGTCCCGCTTGTTCTAATGGAGCGCTGGCTAACGCCCGCCTCCACTAACACCATGTTGTGGAACGCCATGCTGCATTTCAGGTTCGCTACCAAATTTCGGTAACGTGATTTTTGCTGACGTTGAGTGGCCAATTTTCTCAACTTTGCCCTGCGTTCACCAAACGCTGGGGTAACCGTTATAGTAAGATTGCGCCTTAAGGAGTTATAGGCTTCTCTGGCTGTAACTGGAGAAACTGAGAACAGGGCAACTTTTGTTTGCTACATCACCAGTTACTTCATGGTGGAGTGGAGCATTCATTCATTCATTTTCTACCGCTTATCCGAGTCCAGGTCACGGTGGCAGGAGACTAAGCAGCTCAGCCCACACTTCCCTATCCTCGGCCACGTCCATTAACTCTTTCTGGGGGGGATCCCCGAGGTGTTCCCCGGGGCCTCCTCACAGTTGGATGCTAATGGAAGACCTTAGGGGCGCGACCAGGGGACATCCTCACCAGATGCCCAAACCACCTCTGCTACTTTCTGCCGCTTGTATCCGGGACCTTATTCTTTCGGTCGCTACCCAAAGCTCATGACCATTGGTGAGGATAGGAGCGTAAATCGACTGGTAAATCGAGAGACTCACCTTCTGGCTCAGCTCTTTCTTCTTCACTGAGATTTCATGTTTATCATTACAATGAAAATCAACAAAATCATATCAACATTTCACAGGGACAACCTCAAACCTCAAAGTGTAAAAACACATGTACACCAGTTTTTCCAGGTACAAAGTTGGGAAAAAAAGTGTCTTTAGGAAGACTCATAATTGTGTAATCTGTTCCCTTCATTCAATATTATAAACAAAAGTAAATGCATTGCTTTAGCTGATGTAAAGAAATAACTGCCTCAAGGATAACAATGAATAAGCCAGACACAAACATACACAGCCTAAAGCTGACACCAATAGTGGTTGTGACACTTCATACAGTGAAAAAATTTCCCTCTGGCTTTCTAAAAGGCATCCAGCTTCACTAGTGGCTGCAGTGCTCAATAATGCTCGTCTGTCTGTCTCCATTCAGAGTGTATTAATACTGTTCCTATGTCTTGAGAGGGAGGGGCCCCCCGAGCGGCAGGAATACTGTGAATGCTTCTCTTCACAGGAGACTGAAGTAGGCCTAAACCAGAGCTGCTAGGACTCTTGCTCTGAAACAGACCACAGATTATATGTCCCCAGTGCCACATACAACAGCCACAATCCTCTGGACTTCCCTTTCTGAGGGATACTACACCCTGCTGGTGCGGTTTGTGTTCCGACTGGCATCATTCATGAGCTGGTGACTTGATGACAAGACGAAGAAAAGCAAGGGATTACTATCCTGACTACTCATACACGCAAAGTTGACCACCATGTCTGTTATTAAGACCATAATGATGAGTTTTGGTCCATCGGGCTTGAATGATCAAGAAAACTTCACTCAGTGAAAGTGCTGCTCGATGTCTGCTTTGTAGTGAAACGCATGCCAGGGGCCTCTCAATTCTCCCCACACATGGACACAAAGAGGATGTCGAGGCGCTAATCATGGCCTCCCCACAGAAACCACTGTGACCTTGAAGCGTGGTGTGGGGCCACAGAGCCTGCTGAAGGCCCTTGACAAAACCTGGTGCAGCAACACGTTTCCATTTGAAACGTTACCGTTGAGAACGATTTTACATCCAGCATGCAGCAGAACACAGACCGAGAGCATAATGACAAGCTGTTTCAACATGTACCAGCTTGATGAGATTTATATTCCAAATGTCCACAATGACAATTTGTTTAAGATTAGCAAAAATTCTAATCCTTGTACATCTGGAGTTGTCAGAAAGGGCATCTGGAGCAAAATTTATACCAAATCAACAGGCGGATCACTCAATGTTTAAGAAACTCATACGTGAAGCATTAAATGTAATATTTAATTCACACAGTTTTACATGTTTAACCAATTAAAAGCGCTGTGTTAATGAGTGCAGTGCACATTTCCACACAAACATCCACAGTTCACGCAACAGAATCGCATTGTACACCATGTTTCCATGACACTTAGTTCTGTCTTCATGTGAAAATGACTCTGGTGATGTGCATCCATGAGAACAGTGATCATTTTAAGAAAAAAGTGGGAGCTGTGGTCCTTCACCTGTTGACGGCAGGACAGAAATATTTTTTAATAACAACAAAAAATAGACAAAATAACGCTAAATATCCATTACTCATTCATTTCAGCTTAGCCGCACCCCTCTGATCAGCCCTACAGCGCTGAGGTTGTTCAAATGACACACAGCTCAGTTTTGTTTTTTTCCTTTTGTGTGGCGCTTTACACAACTCAATACATCCGTTAAATGCTTTTCTTGTCAAAGTGAATCACATTAAAGTCATTTTCAGATGAAGACATAACTTAACGGTCATGGAAACGTTGTGAACCTATTTTTCTGTTGTGTGAAGCAGCAGATTTTTGCGCTCCACGCTTGATCATTAAACACAGCCATGTATGGAGTAGATTTGAAAATGAAAACAGCCTTGATCAAATAAGATAATTATGAAAGGGGCCATATAGTGCAAAACAAGCTTTTATCTGCCGTTTACATTTTCATGAGTTTGAGGTTTAATTTGAAGCACCTCCAGAGTCCCACAATTCTGAGTGTTTAATGCAATTATTACCTCCGCCAAGGAGGTTATGTTTTTGCCGGCGTTTGTCTGTTTGTTTGTCTGTTTGTTTGTCCACAACATAACTCAAAAAGTTATGGACCAATTTTGATGAAATTTTCAGGATAAGTGGGAAATGGCCCAAGGACCAATCGATTAGATTTTGGTGGTGAACCGGATTATCATGTAAATCTGGGATATTAAAAAAAATAAAGATTTATTGATTGAGTTGGATATTAATCTCTACCAAAATGGTTTATGCTGGCATTATCATTGGGTTCTCAGAAGTCCGTCTGCTGGAAAAGAACATCTCCACATTATGGGGGGACTGAACTGCCTTGGCGGAGGTTT
>OMMV01165050.1:0-11035 GCA_900302635.1 Chatrabus melanurus
ATCTCAGCAGTGACATTCGTGTCTCTGGGTCCTTGGCCTTTGAGATTGAGAAACACCTGGGAAGAGCTTATGGAGTCATGAGATCGCTGGACAGAGGTGTTTGGCGATGCTGATATCTTTGCAGGAGAATGAAAGTCCAAGTTTTAGGGTCCTGGTGCTACCTGTCTTACTGTATAGTTGTGAGACTTGGATGTTAACCAGTGACCGAAGGTGACGACTGGATGTCTTTGGTACCAGGTCTCTTCGGAGGATCGTTGGGTACCGCTGGAATGACTTTGTGTCAAACGAGCAGTTACTTAAGGGGCTATCACACCTGCGGTTTATCGCTGGGCGGCCGATATGCGACCTGAATTTCCGCGGCTGGGGAACACAGGTTGTGTGAAACACGCCAGGTGGATGTCAAAATGCGTGGAATGTGAGACTGGTGCACTACTGACGCGCACGTATGTTGCAGCAAAATGTCCCACATTGACAGAAAAAACGCAAATACACAGCAGACGTGGCGCGCGGCAAAAGCACGACATTAATGCTGGAAAAAAGTGATTAAAAAATGGCTAATGTGCGACTTGGGGCTGCCGTGCTATTGCTCCCAGACTTGACTTGATGTAAATAAACTTCAAGACATATGCATTGACTTGGAAATCTTCATGTATCCATCCCCTGACTTGTCTCAAGAAAACTGTCTGAAAAAGCTATGACGTACGTATATTAGCAATAATACTTATATTTGGTTTGTTCAATTAATTATGGGCTCTGAAGATGGAGATGCTGTGTATGAAAATAGCTGCAATTCCTAAATGGTTAATGCAATATTTTTGTATTTTTGAATTAAAGCTGAAAGTCTACACTACAAGCACATCTTTATTGTTTCATTTCAAATCCATTGCAGTGGTGTACAGAAGCACAATTTCAAACGACTGTGGATTCATGCATTGCCTCTCCTCCCATTGGACCAAACTCCGCCCTGTAGCGGCTCCTCCCGGCTGCCAGGTGCCAGATAACCCCCAAATGTAACCCTACACAGCACACAGACACAAATACAGAGCACAGAGTTGAGTAATAGATCTCATTATTTATTAAGTTGGCCTCATGAGCTCAACCCTGAATCATTCATTTGCTTCAGCAGCTCTCCCAAGAGAGCACGAGAGACCAGAGCGATGGTATTAAACTTATGCTCATGACTGGACCCACGACCTGCTAACCACTAAAACTTTGGAATACCTTCTCCATTGATTGCCTCGACAATTAACCCTCTCACCTTGACTTATGCTACTCACCAGCTAGACTGTTAGCTCTGGATTCCGTTCCTGTTCAGATCAGCGGATAACCCACAGACTCATATTTGTACATGAACAAAACCTGACGAGGCCTCTTTTTATTCTGTACTGCTGCATCTGAACCAAAGCTGATCGTGCTGATTCAGTATGGGCCTCTCATTTATTTTGATGCTCACACTGTGTTTGGGAAAGGCGAAGGCACAGGTAAGAATTCACCACTCACATCATGGTTTTCCTGCGCACAAAAATGTTAATATGCTCAGATGTAGAATTTATTTATCTATTTATGTTGTGGTCAGGCTGTGCATGTCTGCACATGCAGCCAATGCATGCGTGCAAATGTAGCATCACGCACTTGAGTAAACAGATTGTGTTTAATATGTATCCGAGTGTCATCAGGAGTATGCATGTGTGCAAAAAAACAAAGAAATATGTTTTTTTTTTAAACTGACACCCACTCACAGCTGCTCACCTTCATGTCACTGCAGACGGATGAGTGTGAGAGTTTTACCTCACATTTTACCTCAGTTTTACCTCAGAGAGATACAGACTGTATTTCTATAGCACTTTTCCACCTGATGCAGATGCTCAAAGTGCTTTACAGTGATGCGTCAATTCACCCATTCACACACAAACATACACACACTCACATACTAATGTCAGGGTGATGCCATGCAAGGTGCTCAACTGCACATTGGGTGCAACTTGGGGATTAAGGACATTGCCCAAGGGACCTTAGTGATTTTCCTGTCTGACACGGAAACAAACCTAGGATCCTCTTGTGTTGAGACCTCCGCTTTGATTTGTTTGTTTGTTTTGTATGATAGTGGAGTTGGCTGCTGTGGCCATGTTACTTTACATTTTTGAATGTATTCCTGCCTGTTAGATGGACTACTTGATAATTAATTAACCGATTATTATGAATCTTGGTGAAAATATTGGTTGCTAACAGAAGGAGCTTGTTAAATTTTGCTGATGATTTCAATCCAGATGCAGATTCAGGACTAAATTAATACTTTATTTGAAAGACAGCAAAACTGCCTTCTGAACTACATCATGACTGGTCAAATGCAGACTGTTCTTCTCCTTCCGTCCTGAGGGGAACCTGGAGATATTACTTTAAAGCCTAAATAAGCATGCTTTAGAATAACCAAGAGTTCAAAATTAACCCTTGTTATTGCTTAGAAGATGATATTAGTCACATACAGTCAAGTGACAAATTAAAGGAAAAACCTGAATAAATGGGTGGAGAAACACAACAAATACCTCCATCCGTAGTGCACGCGGGGTCACTGAATGGCTTGTTGAAAATGAATGATGTGAATGAAATATTATGGCCTTGACAGTCACCAAATCTCAAACCAACTGAACACTTATGGGAAATTTTGAACCGAGGTGTTTGACAGTGCTGTCCACCACCATCATCAAAACACCAAATGAGAGAACACATTTTAGAAGAATAGTATCCACATGGAGTGCGCAAGTCAGTGCAACCTGAGTTGCAAGCACAGATAAATGAGGACGGTTGGGTCAGAAGGGTATCCGGCATAAATTTTGCCAAACCAAACATGCAGATCACAAATCGAACCCATCGAAGACGGAGTACCATGTGTGTTAATAAGAGGGTGGGTGGTGCAATGGTGCGGTTGCAAGGAATAGAAGTGGTGAAGGTAGATGAGTTTAAATATTTGGTGTCAACTGTCCAAAGTAATGCAGAGTGTGGTGGAGAGGTGAAGAAGAGAGTGCAGGCAGGGCGGCAGTGGGTGGAGAAGAATGATGTGGGATAGAAGGATATCTGCAAGAGTGAAAGGGAAAGTTTAGACGGTAGTGAGACCAGCTATGTTGTGTGGTTTAGATGGAGTGGTATTAACAAAAGGACAGGAGGTGTAGCGGAAGAGGGTGTGATTTTTCCTTGGGAGTGGCGAGTTTGGACAGGATTAGGAATGAGCATATCAGAGGGACAGTGCAGGTAGGGTGAACTGGAGAGAGATGAGATGATTTGGGGATGTGCACAGGAGTGATGTGGTGTATATCAGCAGAAGGAGGCTGAGGATGGAGCCACCAGGTTGGAGAAGAGGAAAGAGGAGGTTTATGGATGTGGTGAGGAAGGGCATGCAGGTGGTTGGTGGGACAGAAAACAATGCAAAGCACAGGGTGAGATGGAGACTGATAATCTGCTGTGGCGACCCCTAACGGGAGCATCTGGGAGAAGAAGAGGAAGAAGAAAAAGTAGCAGTAGTAGTAGTAGTTGTTGTTGTTCCATCTCACCAGTAGAGATCCAGATACTTTTCGTATCAATGCCAAGGAGCAATGAAGCTGTTTTGGCGGTGTGCAGTGGTCCAACACCTTACTAAGACACTTTATGTTGGTTTTTCTTTTAATTTGTTTAATCTGTAAATGTTCACAAATGCAAGATTTTTATATGAGCTACCTACAGTCAGACCTGATGCTGTCTTCACATGTTGACGGCTGAAAAACCATCATCCCGGTTGTTATAGCATTTAAATTTTTCTGTGTTAATGAGACAGACACTTAATTGAATTTTGCAGTTATATTAAAGCAGGAATCTTTAGTAGAGCACATAGCTGAGTGGATAAGGAGCTGGCCTGTCAATCTGTAGACCTCGGTTCGAATCCTGCTCATGCTACTTGTTTGTGTCCTTGGACAAGACACTTAATCTACAATGTCTCAGTCCACCCAGCTGTAAAATGGGTACCGACCTTGCCTGGGGAAGTAAATATGAGGCATCATTGTAAAGTGCTTTGAGATGGAAAAGCGCTATAGAAATGCAGTCTATGTAGCTAAAACGCCACTTTTTGTGACCCTACAGCTTAATTTCTCACTGTAAAATCACACAAATTATTCACTTTTTACGTGATCAAAACCAGGTGACACTTAAATAGTCCGCGTCTTGCTGCCCATCTTTTCTCATCATTAAAGATAAAACAACATCTGGTTTGTCCTTGTCGCTACGGCATGCGGTAAAAGTTGCAAGTTTTTAACTTTGGACTGCAAGTCACAGTGCACGGTTGCTGCGCTCACAGCCAGCAGTGGCGGAATTTTCCATCGTCCTCTCATTGAAAACAATAGAACATCCAGTTTACTGTCTGCCTGTTACAGGCAACATGTGAATACAGCATGATAAGTACTTCAAATGTAAACAGATTACTATTTTATTTTAACCATTAATACAAATTAATAGTCCACAAACAAAAACATTACATTGTTTTATTTTGGTGCGTGTTTATTTCTTTTATGTGATTGCTTTTGAGGAATCCGTGTCAGTACCCCGTGATGGCAAGTACCATAGGCAGCCTCACAAACGCACCGATTAATGAAACTTTGCACTTAACCAGCACTGTTACACACAAAAATATGGCAGCTGCAAATGGCTTTTCCACAAATGCAGTTTGGTCTGACAGAGAAACAGATCATCTGACAGATAACAGGCACTCTAATGATGAGTGTAGTTTTAAGGGGATGCTCCAAATGCATGCAAATGAAATGCAATAGTATGTTATTACTGCGCTAGGTTGGTGGTGTGTATTGTAATAAGGTGTTTGTGTTACGATGTGTGTTCCAGGCCGACGTGGCTGGTCTCAGCCCAGGAACACAATATGCCGTATCAGTCACAGCGGGGTCATCCTCCAACATCAGCCCTGCAGTCAGCCGCATGATCAGTACTCAGAAGGGTAAAGCCCATGTAAACGTCCTGTTTAAGCCTTGTTGTTGTTGTTGTTGTTGTGGTGTCCATGAACAGTCAGGCTCTCTTCTGCCCTCTGCTGTTGAAGTCAGTCCTTGTAAAGAACATTTGGCCCACTGAGGAAAAGCCGAGTACAGTAAATGTGTGTGTGCGTGAATGCGACTGTGTGTATGTGTGTGTGTGTCTTCCTCCTAGGTAACTTTAGCCTGGGCTTTTGAACTACGGGATGAATGGCTCTGCGGTGAATGTCAGTGAAATGCCACCGCTGTGTGAGGCTGTATTCATCCGTTTGTTCTGAAACAAGCACTCATGGACTCAGTATAAGACAGACAAAACTATTCTTCAAATGTCTTTAGATTTACTGTAGCTGACATTTAGCAAGAAAAAAAAATGCATTGACTTTCTGCTGAGTTGATCATATTGTAGACTGCACATTGGAAAGAGGGAGGTTTTTCAACTATGTGTTCTCTATATGAACACCTGCCGTCTTGTCTTTCAGTGCCCTCTGCTCCTTTTGACATACTAGGAGACCCAGTGGGCTCCAATGGTATTATGCTCTCCTGGTCCATGTCATCCGATGCCGGGGAGATTACTGACTACGTCATCAGGTCATTCTTTGTCGCTTTTTTTGGAAAACATGCAGTTCAGGTATTATTTGGTATTATCAGGTATTATGCAAATGTTTTAGGCACCTTCGAATTTCGCTAAAAATGTAGGGTTTGATTTTTTTTTTCTATCGGTGTATCAACAAATAATAAAATTTAAATGAGCAAACCTTCCTATTTCAACAAAAACTGCAAAATTAAATGGTAAATAGACTGTATTTATATAGTGCTTTCCCATCTGAAACAGACACTCAAAGTGCTTTACGATTTGCCATTGTGCTTGCTCAGGGTGTGGGTAAGGTTAAACCTTACCCTTGTATGTTGTGATTTGGTGCTATATAAATAAATTGAATTGAATTGAATTGACGATAGGCGGGTTTCCATTACTCTCCAAACTGCGCAATTTGAAATAGCAAATTGAAAATACATTTAATGGAAACGCATGTATTTCAAGAAAAAAAACTTCTCAAATCTCGCAAAAAGGTTTTTACGCTCGCATGAGGTGGTTTTACAGGCAATTTGAAAAAGCCTTATTTCGCAAAACTGAAATGGAAACACTTTTTCCGCTATTACAGGTCACATGACGTACAGAAAGAGACATTCTAAAATCTGTGGCGTGGAACGTGTGGGCGGAGGAAGAGATGGAGAGCTTGTTAAACCTCATAAGAGATAATGTTACGACAATATTCATTCATTCATTCATTTTCTGAACCCGCTTATTCCAATTAAGCATCACGGAGGGGTGGGGGGCTGGAGCCTATTCCAGTTGTCATTGGCGGGTTACACCCTGGACAGGCCACCAGTCTATCAAAGGGCCAACGCATATAGACAGACAAACAAATTCGCACTCTCACTCACAGCTACGGTCAATTTAGAGTCACCAGTTCACCTAACCTGCATGTCTTTGGAAGTGGGAGGAAGCCGGTGCACCCGGAGGGAACCCACGCAAACACGGGGAGAACATGCAAACTCCACACAGAAAGGACCAGGTTCGCGGTGAACCTGGGAACTTCTCGCTGTGAGGCAACAGTGCTAACCACTGAGCCACCGTGCTTATGACAGTATTGAATTTGAAAAAAACAATGAAATGACAATATTTAGTGGGACTTCCCCATCCGTTTCCATGACCATTGGAATTACAGTTCTCGCCAGAGCCTTGCATTCTGAAAATATCTCTTAACTTTTGCGCAAACCTGTAATGGAAGCCCAGCAAATGAGGTCTCCCATTCACACACACAGATGTCAGTGTGCTGCCATGCAAGGCACTCAGCTGCACACCAGTAGCAATTTGCAGATTAAGGACCTTGCCTAAAGGCTCTTAGTAATTTTCTGGACTGACAGGGATTTGAACCGAGGACAATTTGGCCACAAGGCCACTGCTTTAACCTCTTGACATCACCACTTAGGAATAAAACAAATTAAATTGCAAACTTCATTTTCAGAAAAAAAATTGAAAACAACAAAACCTGATTTCTTAGTACGTGTATTTCCCACACCATGACAATGCAAAGATGATGTTGTTATTGTTTTCGATAAAAAGTAGTCATATTTTAGGTACTTTAGCAGATTTTAATAATTTTTTTAAAAAGTTGTAGGAAAATCATACAGGCCAAAAACATTTGCACACTACTGTGTAATAATAATAATAATGCATCAAAATGCATTTATGTCAATATACCGGTAGTATAAACACATAAATATGTATGTCTGTTTGCATGAGTCTGTCTTTCAAATTTGCTCTACAGTTTTGAACAGGAGTTGATTAAAAACACATAATGCCTCTACTAATTTTCCTATGTGTTTAAGTTTAGTGAGTTGGAAGCCGATCATATGAACGTTTGATTTCTTCTTGTAGGTACAAGGAGGTGTGTCCTTACCCTGACTCCACCTTCACACAGGTGTCCACATTCCTGGAAGTACCAGAGACCCTGCTCTCAGACTTCACTTCAGGGTCTACGTACCACATCCAGGTAGCGTTCACATTCACGGGGGTCAATCTTGAATGTGTGTGTATTATTGTGAGGATCTCACAGGCTGGCACTATTTTCCTGATCTGACTGAATAGCGGTAATTGATCCTGGTTGCATTATTAATCAGGTAAACAGATCTATGGATCAGCCACGGCTCTTTCCACTGCCTGTTGTCACTGAGCTTGAATGTGATCATGCTTATTAGTTTTCAGAATTCATTAACCCCCTTTGACCTTTATAGAATGAGAGAGTGACACGCACAGAGATTATAGGTGCACATACTGTATTTGTGTGTGTGTGTGTGTTTGTGTCATATTACTGCATCTCACGTGTACCCGTGCGTAATGAGCACATAAGCAGCATCTTTTTATTTCTTCTTTAGACCATATATCTAACATACTAAAAAGTTTTTTGTTTTTTATCCACATACTGTACAGTGCAGCACATCTCCAAAGAAATTTGTTTTTTTTACCCAGAGATATGAAAAAAGTGCTAATAGGATCATTTCATTAGTAATTCTTGATCGGACTCCTCTAGTCTCCCCCATCGTGTCTACTGCTTCAAGATGATAAAACTGATTTCTATTAAATAAATAAAATAAAATCCAGAAACTACACTGTAAAATACTATTGTTCAGCTTTTGTTGCCCTTGAACTTTAACATGTTCAAGTCAAAGAGACATTTTCCAAGTCAAATTTATGAAACACATTTAAAGTCAACAAATGCTGACTCAAGTGCTTTGCAAGTATAAAATGAAAACAAGTTTGTATCCAATATAAAATCTAAAACATAAAGAGGGATAAAACAACAGATGAGACAAAGAAAACTAAAATAAATAAGAGAAATAAGAAAAATACGACAAAGAATGAACTCTTTAACTTCATAGAAATTTTCGAGGCTGTACACTGTAAAAAAAAACAAAAAACCTTTAGGCCTCAGACCTGAGGGCCTTTGAGGACTAACTTATTCTTCTTCCAGACACTAAGTTTTTAATGTTAAAACAAAGTCTTTTTTACAGTGTATATTTTTGATTAAATAGTAAAAAGTAAATTAAGCCATAAAGTCTTTGTTATTGAATGTAATCCACATTACACAAACTACAGCATCACATATATCCTTTGTAAAAGTGAGTACTCAGGCGTGACCCCAACGCAGCGAATGAACCAGATGTTTAAGTCCAGAATTCTTTATTTTACAAAACAGGAACAGTCCAGGGTCAGTAACAGGTGACAGGCTGAATGGTAACTCAGGTTATAAGTAGAGTTCAGGAACACAGAAGATCAGTCCAACAACGGCGACAGTCTTTCAAAGCAGGCAGCAGAGGGTTATCTAAAAACAGTCAAAAGTTCACTAATTCAAAGTTCTCATACCAAGTGGTCAGTTCAAAATGGCAGGCGAGAAATCAGGAACATGGGATATCAGCAAAGGTCTGCCGCATGAGATCAGTAACATGGACTGTAACAGGAAACATGAGGAAAATCCTTTAGCAATCCAGCAAAGACATTAAATACTGGAGGGAGATGAAAATTTGTGACAGCTGTGCAAATTAGTGTGATTGAAATCACATGAGATGATGACAATGAAGACAGAAGACACAAGAGGGCTAGTGCAGAAAAAAGACACCAGAGGGAGCCAGAAACCAGACAGAGAGAGAGGGAGCAGGGAATGCTGAAACACAGGAATGATGACATGCCAGAGACAATTGAAACACAGGAATGACAATAAGACAGAGACTAATGTATTAACTATGAGGGAAAATTAACCAGATAACATGGGGAACAATACAACATATGAAGAATGACACCACAGACAGGATAACGTGGAGACTAAACACCAAAACATAACCCATGACAATAATAACAAGTAAAAAATTAAGCAAATAACCCGGAGAATAATAAGAAAGACAGAATAACATGGAGATGAAACCAAAACTCCAAAACGTGACCTATGGCAACGTTAAATTTGAAAAAAAGAGCATGGAATTATAAAAATCACAATTGATTGTAAAAAATTCATCTACAAAACTTGGTGGTTGTGGCATACTTAATATTTACTGTAATTTTTAATGTTTATGCTTGCATCTGTTTGATATTTGATTTGTTTGCCTGACTACTCAAAAGCTACAAAAGATAATAGACACAAACCATTATTCATGTTCAGCTATAGATGTGGATGTAGGAATTAATATCATTGTTACCCATCAAATGTGTGTCATTTTGCTGCTGTTGCTCACGCACCACTTCCTGAATTTCCTTCATATTAAAAGCATTTCATAGCAATCAAATTGGCAGGCCTTTTCTCAGATGAGTTGTGCACACTTATGGATGCATTTCTAGTTGTTCCTGTGTTACTGGGATCAGTGAGTTCACCTCTAACAGTACGCTGTTTTTGTTCTGATTTCTGCTAGAGATTAATCAGAATCTGGGGCCTGCTCTGTTGAAAGGAACAAAGTTTAATCACTGCAAGAAATACTGTCTAACTCATGTCTGCATCTCTTTAGGTAGCAGCTGAAAACTCTGCTGGTATTGGGCAATTCAGCAAACCTAAATACACCAAAACCTCTGAGTCCCGTGGGTATCTATGTACATGTAACATTGTACTCAGAGGTCTGTGTGGTGTTTAACCGTATGTGTACATGTTCTATGCAGCTCCTGGCCTGGTGACCAACTTGACAGCATTCGCTCAGAATCACACTTTTGTGGTGGTTACGTGGTTCCTGCCGCACCGCATCAATGGACTCATCACAAAATTTGCTGTCAAAGCTAAATACGCCCGTACAGCACAGACAGTCCGCATGCTGGAGGTTAACGCAGAGGACATCATGTCTGTAGCGCTGCCTCACTGCAATGTAATGTATCATACTGTCACCTTTTTACTCTCTGCGTTCTTATCCCAGCTGTTGTTATGTCCACCAAGGTGGTTGTGTCTTTGTCTTCTGTCTGTCTGTCTGTCTGTCTGTCTGTCTGTTTGTTTGTTAGCAGGATTATTCCAAAACTAATGAGTCAACATTTATGAATCTTGGTTGATTGTTTGAAGAAGATCCAGGATGTATATTAAGGAGTTAATTACTACTTTACTTAAAGGTACTAACTGCACTAATTCCAATTTTTTAAAAGTCTTTCATCTGACCTATAATAATAGTTTTTTACCATTTCAGGTCCAGAGCATACGCTAACGGTGCGATATACATAGATAATCATACTTTTACAGTCGCGCAATTCTTAAAATGCGACCCGCATTTAACGAGGCCGAAGTTTGCCGAAGTCCACGACAACAATATCGCGAGACTACCGCGATGAAATGTCAATCGATTATAACATACCTGAACGTCCGAAATATCAGAAGCCGACGAAGAATCGTAAGCCCCCTTTAATATCAACAGCAGAATTGCCGCCACACAAGTGTTTCTGTAAAAGCCAAGGAGGAAAAACATCTCACCTCTACTCAAGATGCCGCGCCAGTCGTTCTCAGCTGCGTTCA
>OMMV01165068.1:0-10297 GCA_900302635.1 Chatrabus melanurus
GATTGCAACTCGCTGAGTACGCCCTTCCCGCTTAGCAAGACAAAAGAGTTTGGCTTTGGGGGCGTGATCTCGGTCACACCTCACTCAATTGCCCAGGATATTGCAACACCGGCCGACAGGTAGTTAAGAGGCTTTAGTGAATGGTCTCAAGTGCAAGGTATAGCACACAGAGTAAATGTGAAGCTGAGAGATACTTACAATACTGCTGTTATCTCCACACACGCCCTGTAGCTTGTCCTGACTTTTGGAGAACAGAGTATGTATTTATGCTCTCAGGTAGTGAATCGTACGCCCTTCCCGCTTAGCAAGACAAAAGAGTTTGGTTTTGGGGGCGTGATCTCGGTCACACCTCACTCAATTGCCCAGGATATTGCAACACCGGCCGACAGGTAGTTAAGAGGCTTTAGTGAATGGTCTCAAGTGCAAGGTATAGCACACAGAGTAAATGTGAAGCTGAGAGATACTTACAATACTGCTGTTATCTCCACACACGCCCTGTAGCTTGTCCTAAACATATGTAAACATATGTAAGCTTCTTTTAAGCACTGTGAAACAGTGAATAATTTGTTTGGAATTATGCTTCACTTGCTTCGTCTATTGTTTCAAGTGTTTTGACAGAGTGAACTGGTTTATGGAGCATCCGCTTCATTTCATATTTTAAACTTTTGAAAAAGAATCAAGTGCTTTCGAAAAGTGAAGCATTTTCTGAAGCAATTTTTTTTCATTTCGTGTTTTGAACATTTGTAAGCTTCTTTTAAGCACTGTGAAACTGAATTTTTATTTTTTGTAATTATGCTTCACTTGCTTCGTTTATTGTTTCAAGTGTTTTGTCAGAGTGAATTTTTATATGGAGCATCCGCTTCATTTCATATTTTAAACTTTTGAAAAAGAATCAAGTGCTTTCGAACAGTGAAGCATTTTCTGAAGCAATTATTCACTGTTTCACAGTGATTTTTTTTTATGATGCTTCACTTGCTTCGTTTATTGTTTCAAGTGTTTTGACAGAGTGAATTGGTTTCTGGAGCATCAGCTTCATTTGGTGTTTTGAACATCGTTTTAAAATTTTGTTTTAACCACTGTGAAACAGTAAATAATTTTTTATTGATGTTTCACTTGCTTCTTTTACCGTTTCAAGTGTTCTGACAGAGTGAATCACTTTCTGAAGCGCTTGCTTATTTAGTTTCAAGTATTTTCAAAGAGTGAGTCGGGCCCAGGTTATGCTTTTGTGCCCTTTTTTTTTTTAACCTAGTAATTTACCGCAACTGCAGCATACTTGGAAATGGGATCCGTTTCGAAGCCCAAACAGTCATTTTTGTTTTTCTTTGTAACGCAAACTGAGTGGTAGCTCTCTTCATAGTAAATATGACAATATCATGATTACCTGGCTGGCACAGCACAGTCTTCTCATCAAAGA
The DNA here is from genome assembly GCA_900302635.1 of Chatrabus melanurus. Classification (NCBI taxonomy): domain Eukaryota; kingdom Metazoa; phylum Chordata; class Actinopteri; order Batrachoidiformes; family Batrachoididae; genus Chatrabus; species Chatrabus melanurus. The sequence continues at coordinate 1,415 of OMMV01165068.1, forward strand.
TACTTTTCTTCTCTCCCCACTGAGGCTTTCTTAAGCGAGTATCTTCACAAAGAACATCTAGTCTAAATATAGACAGGAGGATGTGGTGTGATAGGTGAAGCTCAAAGGCTTTTTTACAGCCACGATGCTTTTGTGATCTCCAGCCTCGGGGACCGCTATGGAAATGAAGCCAAAACAGCCCGAGGCCCCCCAAGTCCTGCAATCCAAGATGAGAACGGTTACAGAATTTAACATATGCGCGTCCTTTTTGGTGATTCTCTGCTTTGTCGCTTTACTGCACACTCCTCTCAGCTACTTTGGATTCACGTGCAGTCTTGTATTACAGATTCAAAGGTAAAGCCAAAGCCAGCATCTGCTTTTTAATGCAATTTAAAAAAACAACTCATGAGTCACATAAGCTAAATGAGGCTGTTAGTCTGATATTTGTCCAAATTCCTACTCATGGCCCAAAGCCAAGGCATTAAAGAAATGAAACAGCTTTAAAAAGAAAGTTGATTTAAACTGAGACTTGGAAAAGGTGAATGCAAGTATGATTTGCTTCAAAAAAAAATTGTATTGCAGATTTGTTTATTTTACAGCTATAGAAATGCCACAGAATGACCTCAGTGGGAGGATGCTGTGTGCATGCTTCTCATTTTCCTCTGTTTTAGAGCCGGTATTCGGTCCTCACAGGGAGCCTCAAAGACGCTTTATCTCCCAGAACAGAACTTGAGAGCAAGAGGAAAAAAAAAAACCCTCCAGGCTTCTATAGTATAATAAACAGTAAACAGCCAGTTGGGAAAACTGTGTAATTTCCTGCAGAGAACCTGTAACATTTACAGCCAGATTCTCTGTTTTCCCATACCTGTCTTCTTCAAATCCACCATAAATCCACCGGAAAATTGACATTTACCATCGTCTTATGTTTGTTTCTCATATTCTTCAATCGATCCAGTCGTATAGCGCCCCCTACTGCGCTGGGATCAACTGCGCAAGTTCACATTACTCACCCAATATGCTAGCCTGATTAGAAACGGATGATATATTTGTCATACAGCTCCGTCCACAAATCAAAACTTGGTGAAAATAAGATATGGGAGGATGACAGTCCAACATTCAGAGAGTGAAGGAGAATAGCGCCACCTAAAGTAGGGCAGTCTCCTTACTGTGCCATCTGTTGTTCGTTGTGTAGTTTCTGTATTGTATGTGTGACTTAACACTATATTTGGTATTTTCTTTAAAATGCACATTTGTACATTGACTAAATGATCACGCCCCCCCCACCAACTCCCCACCGAGTAAACGAAACTTGGGCCCGTCACTGTGTTCAGTGCAGTAAGAAAGATGTGCAAGCTGCAATTAAAACGCATTGTTTCCGCAAGCATGGAAGCACTTCCACACCTTGTTCTGCCTCATCCACCTGTGAATAAGAGAAGCTGTAACACTCCACGGACTTGCACTTTCTGTCATGTGTGGGCAAAGTGTGAGAGAACTCCAAAAGTGGAGGTTTCCAGGGTGTTGCACCATCCTCGAGTAAAACACAATAACCCAACACAAGAAATGCACATGCAAAAAAACCCCCCAAAAAACTGCAAGTGTGAAATAAAAATTCGCTCTCTGTGATAATATTTGCCAAGATCCATAACAGAAGGCGAGGGATAAATAGTAAGAGGATGTACAGATGTCCAGCACTGCTGTTTTCAATACTCTGACGTGACTGAAATATTCGATTTGGAAGAATCCCTTTTCCTGCAAAATCTAAGTGCAAGAATTGCTTTTAAGGATAATACAAGGCTGCAGATCTTCTTGCACAAATCAGCCAGACCACCAGAGAATGAACTAAATATTTCTCCCGCTCGCTGTCTTGTTTGCTCAGGCAACACAACAGGCTCCTTTTGATCTATAGTACTTATTAATTCAATCTGCCAGTGGGTCTGGTGTTGAGCAATGCCTGTTTAGCCTATTCTGGTGCTGCTGCTGGTGGTGGTGGTTGGGGGTTGGAGGGAGTAGATCGTGCCTTTTGTTTTATACGAGCAGTTTCCACTCTGGACGAATTGGTAAGCGTCTCAAGATTCGCCCGTCGTGCTCCAGCGTTTGCAGTCAAAGACGCCAGCTTCTGATCCGCTCCGATAATGAGAGCTCTTACGTGTGCGTCATCATCATACCCAACCGAAACCACGTTTAACCTGACATACCTGCAGGGGATCAACCGCAAACCTAGAGCCAGCTCACATGAGACCGGTTTAGATCGCTCACAGGATCTGTTTTCCAGTTGTAGACATTAAGACCCGTACCTATTATTGAACTTTATATTCAGCTAATTTTATGCTCACTTAGTTTTAGATTCAATTAGTTGCATTAGCTTTATTCTGCTCACTTTATATTCCGTTCGTTCCTGTGTTCAGTTAGCTTTTCATTTATCTTTCTATTTTCGGTGACAAGTCAATATTCCGAAGGTCCATTGTTCCAAAAATCAATTGAATTGAGTAAAATTCAATTAGGGGTATTTTTTGCCTATTAGGGTGGGCCCCTTAGAACTAACCAACCCTAATTTTCGGACCAATGGACCTTCGGAATAATGACCCGTCCCCCTATTTTGCTAGCTTCAGCTTTATGTTTTTGCTAGCTTAACATTTCTGTGTTCAGTTAACTTTACATTTAGTTAGTTTAAGATTCATTTAATTTTTTTTTAATGATGTGATAAGCCTTTTGGCTAGCTTTACATTCGTTAGTTTTAGATTAAGCTAGCTTTAGATTCAGTCTTCTTTTTAATTTTTTTTTAAAGACAGCTTTTCGTTTAGCTTTATGTTTTGCTGCCTTCAGCTTTATTTCTTGCTAGCTTTATATTCCCTTTGTTTCAGTGTTCAGTGAGCTTTACATTCAGTTAGTTTTAGATTAAGCTTGCTTTAGATTTAGTTAAATTCATTTTAATGACTCATTTGGCGTTACAGCTAGCTTTATATTCGGTTAGCATATTCCGTTACAGTCAGTTAGCTTTGCATAGATGTATGTTCAATTCGTTTTAGATTAAGATAGTTTGAGATTCCGTTATTTATTTATTTGTTTGTTTATTATATTAACAGTTTTTTTATGTTACTTTTATATTATATTCAGTTCTTTTAAAAGATTCTTTATATCTTTGAAATCAGTTTTTTAAAGACTCAATTGGGTCCTTGGCTAGTTTTATATTGTGTTAGCTTGATAATCAGTTTAAAAAAAAAAAGATTCAATTAGCTTCTTAGTTAATCTTACATTCGCTTACGTTTGTATTGTTTTTGGACGATTCAGTTGGGTTATAGTTTCAAATTCTTTTAGCTTAACATTCATTTAGTTTTTGAAGATTCACTTAGATTTTCTGTTAATTTTATATTGTCTAAGCTTTATAATCAGCTAGTTTTTAAACATTCAGTTAGGTTTACAGTTAGTTTTCATGTTTGCTTAGCTTTATATTCAGTTTTCCAGTTAATTTTATATTTTGTTAGCTTTATATCACATTATTTTTTTGGAAGATTCAATTAGGTCCTCAATACATTTTATATTGTGTAAGCTTTTAGTTATTCTTTCTTTCTTTATTTCGTACTCAGTGGTACACATAAATAACTATTCAATTAGAGTCCCAGTTTGTTTTAATTTCCTTTAGCTTTATATTCAGATTCAATTAGCTTGTCGGTTAGCTTTATATTCAATAAATTTTAGAATCAGTTACTTTTATCCTCCCATTATGTTTGTAGTCAGTGTGTTTTAGGTTTTGTTAGCTTTTTAATTAGCTTTGTATTAATTTAATGTGCAGCATGGTTGGCGCAGTGGTTAGCACTCTTGCATAGTTTCCTCGAATCGCCCAAGTATGAAACCGTGAATGTGCAGACGGATGCGGTGTTGAGGCTTCATCCCTGTGTGGATGTGGCAATGTATAAGTGGAAGTGAAAACTCCTCACTCTGATCTGATCGAAACATCGGGACTGTGTGGATGTGAGGAATGTAACAAAAGCACAGTTGGAGCTGTCATTGTGCATCTAATGTGCACTGTGAAATGTTTAGTCGAGCGACGGTTTGCATTTACGCTGATGACGGCGACAGCACAGGCGAAGCTGTACTTCTCTGCAGCTACAAATCTCAGCGGTGCGCCAAAATCTCTTTCTGCACAAACACCTCCACTTAATGATTCGGTCTGCGTTTGCTTCTTCTTGCAGAACGATTCAAAACCTCAATTACTCAGCCGTTCTCCTCAGTTTTCGGAAGCCTCTCTGAATAAGAGTCCATCTGCACACCAGTGGTTCCCAAATTGTGGGAGGGTAGGCATTGCAAGGGGCCAACAAATGATTGGGGAGGAAATGACACCCGAAACTCCAATCAAATGAAAGGAAGATAAAAACAAGTTTACACAATATCATCTTTAAATGACTCTGTTTTACGTAGGAATAAAACTCAAGAATGCTCTGATTGTGTAAAGATTCTCGTTAGCAGGGTTTGGGCTGCACGATGTACAAGATGGATAGAACAGAATTTAAGAAAATCGTATTATAATTTGAGAAATGCTTGTCTCTTTGTTCCTCTACTCCTCTCAGGCCCTTTGGTCGATTTCCACCAAACTTGATATGTGGATGATGGTCAACCCCAGGATTGCCTTTAAGGGATTTGTTTTGGCAAAGGGCAAGTTAATTTGGGTCAAAGGTCAAAATTTTGATTTTCATGCCAATGTCCACCAAACTTGGCACACATATGCAGGTGGGTTCTGGAATTGCCCAGGGGAGGTCAAATTTACCAAAGGTCAATCATTGCAGTCAAGGGCACTGGGGTCAATGGTTAAAATGTAAGTTTTCCATTCCAATTTGCACCAAACTTGGCACACATATGCAGGTGGAATTGCAAAGCAAGGTCAAATGTGCCAAAGGTCAATCACTGGGGCCAAGGTCATGTCTGCCTGTTTGCCTGTTGGCCAACTCCTTCCACGTCATTTTACTGATTTCTACCAAACTTGGTATGCTAATGAAGGCTGACTCTGAAATTGCCATTAAAGAATTAAATTGGGCAAAGGTCCAGGTCACATTTGTTTTTCAACCTGATTTTGACCAAATGTGGCACACACTTAGGTGGATCTAGAATTGCCCTGGCAAGGTCAGCCAGAGGTCAATCATTTGGGTGAAGGTCAATGGGGTCAAATGTCAAATTGTTGTAGTCCTTACCATCTTCAGGCACCACGGGTACTATTACATAGTAAGGTTGAATCTAGCAATTATTATCATGATCAAATAAACACACAGTTGAAAACATATTTTGACCAAACAACATTCCAAAATCCCAAAGATATTTAGTTGTATTTGGACAACCTTTCCGAACAGTTTCACCAGTTTAAATCCAGTTTAAAACCAGTGTACCACTGTTTTTTCTTTTTTTTCCTTTAGAGTGCTTGGAAACCAGTTCAAAAACAACAATTTTCAGGTTCAACCTCAATTTAAAGAGACTTTAAACCAATCGATTAAGTTCCATGCCAATAAGACAGAAAGAATATCTATTATTTACATTAAGAAGCTGAAAGAAGTCAATATTTTACTTAATTATTAAAATTGTTGATTGCGTTGTCAATCAATGGCTGTATTTTACAACTTGATGTTATATGAAACCGTTAAAAACTTTTCCCCCCCTTAACATTGGTTGTCTGTCCTTTCTGATTTTGCCATTACATCTTTATTTGCATGATGTTGCTTTCAAATACGATGAGAAAACCTCAAAACATAACATTGTAATAAAAATGAATTTTAATCTTGTTCAGAGCACGACACAGATTAAGCACTATCGCCCTGGCATTGAGGAACGCGTTCTGCGGATGCATGGATGTGCACATCAGCTCATCACAACGAGAAGGAACAGCGTCGACGTCCATGTACTACAATACCACAATACCAGGTTGCCATGGAAGCCAGAGAAGAACACATCATTTGAATGACACGCTACGGAACACAAAGCATGTTCATCGTTATCGGCAAGAAAACGTTCTCCAGGAAGATGAAAGCGGACGCACAAAAGTCTTTCGGTGTACTTACAGCGATGGTTGCAAGGTGTGCGCGGACGGGCGTGGAATCAGGAGCCCGTTGGCTATCCTGTGAGGGTCAGAGGTTAAAGTGTGTGTGTGTGTGTGTGTGTGCGCGCACATTATTGTGGTGTTGTGCGCCACACTGGTCCACCCAGATCCACTCCAGAACTGTTAGTGTTGCTACACGGTCCTCTGCTTTACCACTAAATGTTGACAGCATTAGCTATGTCATTAGCATGACTATATTAGCCGCACTGATTTCAGATATCAAACTTTTTATAACAAACAGGAGAAGTGCATTTAAAGACATTTCCCCAGGCAGGGTTGTGTTATTTTTTTAAATTTTAAATTTGAACGTGACAGGACACTCGCAATTCTGAATCTCCCAACATGCATGCCGTTAGCGTTAGCTTCTCCTCCGTTGGAAACATAGCTACACCCGCTGGCTGCGTGCACAAAGGTCAGCGCGTTTGTGCGGTTAAAGTTCAACCGATTCGAACTTTTGATGTGGCACGCCTCCGCAGTGTGTGTGTGTGTGTGTGTGTCGCACTCCCGCGCAAGACTGTCGCAACGCACTGCATACACGAATATGGAGGAGACGCAGGCAATTTTTTTGGGGTTTTTTTGCCGCGATAACGCGAACACAGCTTTAGAAAGTCAAACATGTACAATTCACTAACAAGGCAATTCATGTGGTGATTTTCCAACAATCAAATCATTTTTCCTCGACAAATTTTCCCCCGCGTAAGTACGCGCTCCGTTAGCTCAACAGAACTGACTTGCATATTTATTTTGAACGCTCACGCGCGGGGAAGATGCTTAAATGAAGTGCGCGGTCGCAACAAAAAAAGTGGCTCATTTGTTGAGACGAACGCGGCGGCGCGATTCGCGAGCCGTGTTCCGGAGATCGTACGTTCTGTCAGAAAAAACAAACAAACAAAAGAAGTCGTTACCGAGAGCTAACTGTGCTCCGTAAATGTCAAGTACGACGAATGTTCGACCTCCTCAGGAAAACGGTGAATTTTTACTCATTACAGCTGGAACTACAGCATTGTGCAAAAGGTATAGGCACCCCAGAATTGTGATAAAGATTGAATATAAAATATTTAATGGGTCAACAGAAAATCAAATTCCTATTCTGACAACAATCAAATTTGAAATTCGTATTTTTTTTTTTCAGGATTGAAGTCAGACATTCTAATGAGTTTTGGTATTGAAAAAATTTAGGATTTCAAATAGGTGTGGGATGATTTTGTTACTATGGCCGTAACAGATCTGGTCTGCTTGAGGTTTCTTCCTGTAATCAAAACCAGCTAAAGGCGCAGCCGCACTCTGACGTTTACCCCAGCGACTGGTGAACGAGGCGAAAGGGAGAGAAAAGTGGCCACACGTGTGTGTCGCTGTATAAATATGCTAAATTGAATTACAAACGATCCAATTATTGTTACACACCTCATTAAAATAAAACAAAACAATAAGAACAAACATGATTTCTTTGTAGGTGCACAGCACAGTATTTACTACAGATCTGGATAAAAGTTTGGATCCAGCGGAACAAAATACATTCTTGCAGGGGGGGGTAATCTTGACTTAATCACTGTATGATAACACACACGGCTAGAAATGAGTATCAGAGGAGCGTTGGCAGAGCGCCATCTTGTGTCCATCTTGTTCCAATTAGAATTCCTTTGTGTAGTTTCAGAGCAACTGCGTGAGAGCATCATTAAATGTGCAAAAATGCGATGTCGTTGGCGGTTCTGAAAATTATTAGTATTTGTAAAGGTGAAAAGTGATCCCGTGTTTTACTTAAAGCTGCAATGTGTAGGATTTAGAGCTGTTTATTAGCAGAAATGGAATCTAGCATTCATAACGATCTGTTCATTCGTGTATAAATTACCTGCAACAACGAATCGATGTGTTTTCATAAGTTTAGCATGAGGGACGTACTTACTCTGCCTTTTGCATTTTGCAGCGCGGCAGGAAGACTGTGGACAAGTTTGAAAACCCTCATTTTTGTCAAATGGAGGATCATCCATATTGCTAATCACAAGAGAAGGCAAAGGAGCATGAATTCCCAACGCCAAAGACGCAAAAAAGTGAAGGGGAAACAAAATCATGACCGGCGATGGCATAATGCAATCTGCAACCTCACCACTAGATGACACTAAATCCAACACACTGTAGCTTTTAGATATTTAGGCCCCTGGTGCACCCCCACCCCCCAACATCTCAAAAAAATTTGATATTTTTGGAAAGCTTGGGATGTAGACAATATAAAATTAAATGTTAACAGTGAATAAACTGGGACTCAATAGCAGTTACCAGCATGTTTTCATATTGAAAAGTATACCATATTATTTGTCTGATCATAAAAATTCCAAAAAGGTATAGTTTGGACTATCTGTGACTGAATGTTATGGAGTTATCGGGTAAAAACAGCAAAAATGGTGACAAAGGTCAATTTCAGTTTATACAGGGGTCAAAAATTAACGTTGCTCCAATTTTGGTAAAAAGTGATACAAATTATTAGTTGAGCTAATAGGATTAATATATGGAATAGTTTTGACTGTGTTGGATGCTTGGTCTCCAAAGTAAAGGTCAAACAAGGTCAACGTCCATTGGATACTATGACATATGTTACCCCGTAATGTGATAACTAAGCATAACAGATGATGCAAACTGTTCCTTTTTAAAACCCTATTAGCTCTACCAGTAATATGGTATACTTTTAAATATGATTGGAGGATTTTAAAATTTTGACTCCTGTGTGTCAATAAACTATTTGCTGTTGAGTCTCAGTTTATTCACCGTTAACATTTAATTTCATATTGTATGCATCCCAAGCTTTCCAAAAATACCCATTTTGTTGAGAT
>OMMV01165208.1:0-11880 GCA_900302635.1 Chatrabus melanurus
TCGGTGCACCAGCGGTTGTTGATGTAGAAGCAGACTCCACCGCCTTTAGTTTTGCCGGAAAGTTCACCGTTGCGGTCAGCGCGGAGGAGCTGAAATCCCTCCAGGTGAAGCGCGCTTTCCGGGATCTGTCCGGAGAGCCACGTCTCCGTGAAGCACAAAACACATGAGGAGGCAAAGTCCGCATTTCTCCTCATCATCAGCGCCAGCTCGTCCATCTTATTGCAAAGTGAGCGGACATTGGAGAGAAAGATGCCAGGTAAGGCCGTGCGCATTCCGCGTCTGCGAAGACGCACGAGGGCTCCAGCCCGCTTCCCCCTCCTACGGCGTCTTCCTCTCTTGGCCAAAATATGGACCAGATCCGCAGCAGATGCTAAAAAAACTGGAAGTAGATCCGTGGGAGTTGTAGGTCTGAAGTTGAGAAGCTCTTCGCGGGTGTAAGAGCACGCAGACACACAGTAGACGCACAAAAATAGACACACAAGAGCGCACGAAAGTACCAGGGCGACCGTACGTGGCGCCATCTTGGATATTGGCAGGCCAGCTCCTTATCCACTGAGCTACCTGCTCTACATATTGAAAGAAGCATTCAGAGAATTCAGTCTTCACCACATGTGTGTTGGTGAATATTGCAAACACAGTAGCAGTTATGTGAAATTATTATTGAGTTGATCACAACAAATCACAATCAAAAGAAATGAGCAAAGTTTGTAAATATAAACAGATTTGTAGATATCATGATTATACAGACAAGACTTACTGGTCACTACAAACCATAAATATACTCGATGTGTATCACAGACATGACTGTGTAATGATAAGAAAAATGAAGTGCAAATTTTATCACTAATAACTGGCGATCGGTAGCAATGGAAATTACTTTATCACACCACCAAATGATGTCATGTGACATTAAATTTTTTTTTTAAATCACATTTTTCGCAATAACTTGGAAACAATAAGAGCTAGAAGGACGATCTCAAGTGCACGTGAATCAGCAAATAGATTGGCATACGTTGATTTGTATGTGACGTGATAATGAAAAGCAGAATATCATCTGCTGATCTATATATGGTGTCACAATGACATCATCAAATGACATTAGAATATGACATTTTATTTTCTGATTTAAATGCACTCTAGATCATCCTTCTACCTCATCTAGCTGAGATGGGTTACTGAGAAAAATGTGGTTTTTTTTGGGTCATATACTGTCACATGACAGTATACACACACGACATATAGTGACGTCATCTCATGACATCACATATACAAATCAGCATATGGCAATCTGTTTGCTGATTCATATGCACTTGAGATCATCCTTCCGGCTCTCTTAGTTTTGAAGTTATTGTGACAAATGTGATTTGCACACTATTCAATGACCTTGATTCACCTTGACCTTCATACTGATGCCATGCCAAGATGTTACCACTAGCAATAGCAATTCACATGTGCAATATGAATGAACTCAACCAAGCGGTTCCTGAGATATTCGTCCGTACACACACACAGACAAAGTGATTGGAATAGTCTCGCAAACCCCTCTGGGGGCTTGACTAATTACATCTTGAAGAAACTGTGATTATAATATCAATTCCAGCCAGATCTGTAGTAACAATATTTTAGAATCAATACGCCATATTCCCGATCTTTATAAGAAACACTTCAAGGCTACATAAATGTTTAGTCATAAAACAGAGAATTAATGTGTATTCGGATTTTTTATTAATGTGTGTTGTGAAAACCTTTTGTGCAACCACTGATTTATTTTCTTAAAATCTGCACCCAAAAAAGCAATCAAAAATATGTTTGACGTATCCACACATATGTATACAGTAGTATGTGAGAATGAAATGTCTGTCAGGTGGCTGTAATCCACTAAAGTTCGGCAACTTTTCTGAACAGATAATAATAGTGAGGTTCAATGCTGAACGCGTAACAAACATTTAGTAAATTCATCGATGAATGGCTGCATCCTAGTCAAGGAGGAAAAAGGAAGCACCTTGTAGTGACCATGCTAAGTGGACTTTCAAGTCCTATTTCAAGAATGACACTTTTAGAAAAGCCTTTAATTACTGAGATCCCATTCCTCACGATGGATTGAGATAAACCAGTAGGCTTACTCTTAAAATCTACTAACTGAAAGGATGTTTCTTTCCTCACTTCATCTTTTGCTGCCGCTGCGTGAAAACCCCGTTTGGAGTCAGTGGCAAGTTGCTTCAATCCCAAATAGAGTCAATTCTAACCGTTCATACGCTCTTCCAGTCCAGGAAAACTAATACACTTTACTATTACAAGATAAAGCTATAGGGACATATTACAGCAGGCGTATCTGCAAGCCTGTAATACTACAGAGTCAGCATTCAATAAAAGATGTTTGCAACCAGGCAAATTTCTCACAACAACACTTGCAAAAGATTTAAAAGCTTCTAAATTAGGTGCAGCTCACGCACGAAAGGTGCCTGCTAAGCAAGGCAATACTTACTTAAAATGACAGAGTTGTTTATGGAGGGGGTGCCTCCCACGCATCTGGGTGGCATGCAAGAGGAACAGTTTATGATCCGCACACTAGGTTGTTTAGCCTCAAACAGTGTGCATAATGTTGGGTGACAATCACCGCACATAACTCACGTCAGTGTTTCCCACTTCATTACATCACTCCATGAATACTGAGTGCTCTCTTATCGTTTATCCGTCACGTCCACACAACAGTTCAAACAGGCACGATGCTCATTTGCACCGATGTCAGAAAGTTGCAAAACTGTTGCAAAGTATATGTTAAAAGGACCATGCTGGACAAGTTTGATGTTTTAGCCCAATATGTATAATTTGCATGCATGCTAAATTACTGGGACCTGTCTTACAAAACATATAACTGGAACAGTGAAGTTAAAAACATTTTTTTCCTGCTTTTGTTGGCTGCCACTGGGTCAACTTAATTTTGATTCACTGTTAAAATTGATACGTTTATAGATGAAGTGTCTTGGGATAGGTCATCACGCATGACGAACAAGTCATCTGTTAGGGTTTTCTTCTAAGTCACATATATTTGGAGTTTTAGTCATACACGGTATATAAACTGGACAAACCCTCCATGATGTCACCCATAGGTTTTCTGAGCTGGTTTGAAGCTCAAATAGGGCGGCTCTAAATAGCGATATTTAGAGCCGCTTAGTTAATGGCCAACCAGATGCCTAATTATTCATAAATTTATGGCTTAAAATAACTTAATCTGATGAGTTATTTAAAAAATCCCCCATACAGTTGTCATGAATGGTTTTTTTCTGTAAACGTGAACATTTTAACATGGGTTTCGATGGGGAATAAGACTTTCCCCTTCCGTGTTGGCTTCATTTATCAGGACCGGAGGTTGGGGCTTGGTTTTAGGGCAGTGAAAACAGTGGACATGGTTGGCTGGTTAGGTATTTGATTTATGCGCTTCACATCTGTCTGCATTGTAATCAGGTTAGGGCAGCAAACATTGGATAAATACTCAATAAAAAGTGCTTTGAGAGTACAGAGATGCCACACCCACATTTCAAAGTATCAGGCATGTGGAGAAAAGGTTTCATGGGCTTTTATGTAAACAGTGACGTTCAAACACAATAAAAATCTGAACTCATTTCTGTAAAGTCAGCCATTTTCCTATTCCTAGGCTTTGGAAAAGCCTAGGCATGTACCCTCTTAAATGCAGTGAGTGAATAGATAAATTAATGAATGAATTAATGAGTCTATGCTCTCCAATTTGTTAACATAATAACTCAAAAAGAATAAATGCTATCATCTGGTACTTCACCATATTAAAAAGGCAGGCGATGAGGAGAAACTGTTTCACATCTGGTGAACCTTGATGCACCAGATCAGTTTGTTTGGTGTGTCAGGAGTCACCAGCCCTGCTCCTGGAGACCACCTGCCCTGCATGTTTTCTATTTCTCTCTGCTCCACCCACTGCTAATTAACTGTCAGGTATGCTCAGCCAATCAAGAGCCAGGAAATAGCAGACTTGACTAATCAGCTGTAGTTGCAGGAAGTACACATGGCCTGCATCCGAATACATAGCATGTACTGAACGTCGGTTAGTACATACTTCCCAGCTATTACTGTAGTACATAGTAGAAGTAAGCCAGCGAGTAGTAGCGACACAATTTGGACATACTGCGCCGCCACCATCTTACCTGTCCTTTGACCCTGATGTTTACAGATGGCGCATATGTACATACCCAAGTATGCTGCGAAAATGTCTATTTTGCAATGGCAGACTTTTTGAAACGGCTCCTGAGGTATATTTATACAATGCCACGGCCCCTCAGATGCCACTACCATTTTCATGTATGTCCGCTATCTTCTTTGAATGTTACCAGGAAGTTCTTCTTCTTCGGTTACCAGGCTCCAGCTGCATCATGGGATAGTGTAGTGAAGTCCCTTTGCACATTATGGAGTAATGGTAATATTCGACTACTACTAAATGCCTACTGAGTATTCGGAGACCCTACGCGTTGTGAAATACTGCTGTTTGCTTACTATATAGTACGCTAGTATGCTTATTTGGATGTAGCCATGGCAAACATGCAGGTCAGGTGAACTCCAGGAGCAGGAGTGATGAAGTGATGCTGGTCTGTATGATATCCCAGAGGCATGTCTGCCACCTGCTGGATAGGTGATTGTTCAGGATCAGGCGTCTGATTGCGAGTCAAAGTGTTTCCTTGGACAAATGTACTAAAACGCAGAAATATACCATTATTTTCTGATTGTTTCACAGTGGTTGTGTTCTAAAACTTAACATTCTCATTCCTCCACAAGAGGAAAAGGATTCTGTATGAAGTGAACTGCGAAAGAAAAACAATGTGGTTGAGTGATGTAGAGAGTGATTGGAATCAGAGATACACTGATTCCACACAGAAATTTACTAAATAAAATTATTTTCAGATTGTTGAGCAGTGGTTACATTCTAAAGCTTAAATAACACGATCAAAACTCCATGGAAAGGATTTTGTAGGCAAAGCAGACTTCTTCCTTCTCTTTCTGTTTTTCTCAACCAGGACTGTCCAATGTGGGGCCCGTGGACCACGTTTGGCCTACACTCCCTTTGTTTTGGCCTGTGATTGCAAGTGACAAAATCTCTGCAAATGAATAAATAACTGTTGGGCATAATAAACAGTATTTATTATTTTGAAATCTTATTTCAGATTTAGAAATTTAATTTTCTATAAAATATTTAATTTTAATGTAATTGTGTGCATGTAATTCACACATCAACATTTCCTTTTGGCTCATGGCCCTCCATCCACATTAATTTGTTGCCCTTCAAAGGAAAGAATTTGGGCACTGCTGCTCTCAAAATGTGTTTGGTTTTGAAGTTTCGTGTAGCATGAAATGAGCTTGGTTGTCATTTTCTTTCATTTCCAAAGCCAAAGTCTGGTGGCCACCAAGACCACCTCTGCTTGTATAGTAATGTAGCCTGTGCACGGGTATTTGACCTTGACCTCTGACCTAAATCACTGACCAGTTCTAACCAAAGTCACATTACTTCTTTCCATCCATAGGCCACGTTTAGTCAAAATACATTTCTTATGATTGCTAACATACATACACACAAATACATTTGTATAGAGACCAAGGTGTACAAGAGTGTACGCCTCCGACAACATACAGCCCATGAATGCACCACACAGAGTCCTTTCACGAAAATCACTAAAATCCACTAAAAATCTAAAGTAAGTATGAGGAAAGGTAATAGGTGTGCTTTCGCACTGCATGAAAGCACACCTTATTGAAATTTCTGAAGAAATTTTAGCTGTGCTTGGCGCCAGCCTCTACATGCTCTTGGGGAGGTCTGGAGGCGGGGGATGATGAGCAGGCAGAGGGATTTTAAATCTTGGATCTGTAGGTCTTTGTGGCATTACTGTTTAGGTAAAGATATTTGTGATGTCATAAAGCCGGTTCTTGATCTACTGGAAAGAGAGCAAAGAAGAAAATTTGAATCAGACCTGGACTGCCACCAAAAGTCACAGCGTGTTGTTTCCATTGAAGCCCGGTTTTTTGGTGTATTTGTGTGTATGCGTGTGTGTGTGTGTGGTGCCTTTGCAGCACTGTGGAATGAATTGCATGTCAAAATGTGGGCGGGATAATAAATAGCAGAAATTTGAGAAATAGTAACAAGTGTGCTTTTGCATTACATACATAAACAAAACCCTAAAAGATAACTTGTTCACTATGATGGATTGCTTATTGCAAGATCTTGAAATTATAATTATGTTAATTTTAAGAGCATGTCAAAATGAACTGAATGGCACCTATTAAAGTCAGATTATTTTTTCAACTTCACTTCAGTTTTTGAAATGGTTGCCTGTAAAGTAACATGTATTTAAATTGTATATAATAACTGGACTTAAAGGTGTAGTGCTTTTAGATAATTTTTTTCCATTTGTCAAAAAAGCGATTTTCTTTGGTAAGACTATAATGTTACTCAGTATTCAAATTAAGGATTCACAATCTTATATCACCACTTTGATCAAAATTCATCTTGTCTGTAAACAATTTAGGATTTTGACCCAGATGGGTTACAATACAGCAACAAGATGCCATGGCCCATTGAAAAACTCAGTTTTCCAGCATGCAACTCAAGGGTCAAAAGACACTGTTACGCTACATATGCTAGTGTTAGTATCGTGGAGCCAAATAAATGTGGCAGACCTTCAACTGTGGCTGAAAATGCAAAAAAAATAAAAAATGTAAAATTGAAACAGAAAGACAGCGACAGTCACAATTACTAAATATAGGCCACCAGAGATCACACTGAAAATAATTCTAAATAAAAGCGCCACAAATGTAATGCAAAAGTTTTGCTGGATATCTGCTGGACAGGTAAGACAACACTCACACAGGTCTGCTGTGTCACATGTGAATACTAATGTCAGTTACAGATACATTTTTAATTGATTTGCCAAAATGAGTCAATGGGGAGTCCATGGGGATCTTTTTTTAGATGTATTTTTCCAAGTTGTAAGTCAAATATTCTGAGTTCCCAGTTTTCATCAAATGCAGCAAAAACATTGAACCTTGCACGTGCGCTTCCTCCTTCATGTTTTCTGCCAGATCTCACAGAGTGAAGTCATTATATTTGCTATGGAATCCCCCAAAATACTTTACCAGCAATAAATATTATCTGTAATTTTGTGATCTACTACAGAAATAAAGGTACTTTATAATAATTAGATTTCAACACAAAGCAAATTTTGTCAATTTTGTGAAAAATCAAAAGGGACTACAACTTTAAACAACAAAATGTCCGGCCTGGTCCTTTAACAATCCTTTGAGAAAAGAACAGAAATATATTTGCAATAACCTGCTTTCAGGCTAGTGCAGCAGTTTTTACAGCCAGGACAACAGCCCGTGGAGCCATTAAAAATTTAATCCAGCCAACGTGTACACATGTAACATATCACCCATTATAACAGCAAGTGTCTGAGCCAGACAGGAAAGCTGGCAAAAAGTGAAAAGAAAACAGAGGTCATTTTTCATCCCCTAACAAATCCCAAAGCATCTTCAGTTTTATCACTCTTCCTCGCGGCGGATATTTTATGAGAATACCGCGGCTTGTGTTTGAAATACCAACAGAAATGTTCTAATGAGAGAACAGATCATCAGTCACTCCTGTAGTTACTGAGAGATGGCAATAAAGTGTGATATGAGTTTGAATTGAACCGCGTGTGTCACCTGAAGGACAGCCAGCAGCCGCCATTTCAAAGAAGAAAAAAAAAGGTCGGGGGGGCTGTAAAGCAGGTTTATACTCATGTTTGTTGCGAACTGAAATCACCTGGTAAATTTGTCTCTTCGCCGAAATCGCGCTACTATTCCAAGCGAACAATGAAAATAATCAAACAGATGCTGTTTGCGACGTGACAAAGTCATTGTGAGATGATTACATTCCGCCCGGAATTCACAGCACTCTTTATCGCAGTCATTGCTCGCCACTTGGACTCGCATCGCTCCCAAAAATCACACTGGGAACTGCCCAAACATGAGCGAGATGATCGAGATATTAAACCTCAATGCGGTGTATTAAACAGACCGAAAAAAAAGAACAACACCTACAGCATAACACATCTTAAATTCCACAAGGGAGTAATAAAAGCAGCAATTTCCATGATGAATAAAAGGCTTCTCTTTTTGTTGTTAGTCCCAAACACAGCCACAAGGGCTGCCACAGTGTAATCTACCTTTGGGCGTTGGTACATTAATTCCATTTTCATATTCAGTGCCCCCCCCCCCCTTCCTCACCATGTTCAGCCCTCTGCTCCTTCCCACCGAGGAGGCCCAGGCAACACGGAGGCCCGGGAATACCCCAGAGCCTGCACACCAGCACTCCATAATTCTGGCCTGCCTCATTATTTAGCATGTCACCACTATTTTACATGTTAAAGCTCCTGCATCGCCATCTAATTTATTATAAGAATATAGAATAGGCCGGCCTGGAATGGGGTCACTTGCTTTCACGCAGCGCAGGAAATAAATTCACACAAAGTCAGTCAAGTCAAGGTGAAAACCCGTGTCAGCAAGATGCATTTTGTCATTCTTTGGAACATTTGAGACTTTCCTGCAGACCACCGCCTCCTCTGTTTCCCCTCAGTTCATCCGGAGTATTTAGTTTAATCTTCACTTTCATGCAGGGAAACTCAGGTTCGTGGTAGGAAAAAAATAAATAAATAAAAATTAAAAACAGCACAGTCCTGCCAAGAGTTGAATTGGCTTTGTTGAGATTCAGCTGTAATTATTTCTCAGCAATAACAATAAGGACAACATCAACAGAAGACTTAATCCGCCAGTGAGAGGGCCCGATTCTGCTTCCTGGTGACAGTGATTAGCCCTAATCTAGGCTTTTGGTGTGTTCATTTGAGAAACGCAATTTTGAATGGAAGTGTGCTTTGTTTTGTGAGAGTTTTATTTGCACTAACACTGTGAAGTCTTTTGTGGTATTAATATTTAGCAACAGAGTATGTTTATTCCCCCCTGGTTGCCATTATATTCCTGATGTACATAAGACTCATGGCCCAGAATTAAATAATATTGCGCAACATTCTGAGGAATGTTTATTTAGTATTCGATTGATTTTTGATGCCAATTTTCTGTGTCAAAACCACAATAATTCTGTGGTCACTGTTGCATTTTGGATGAAAAATTTCACATTTCATCGATAATTCGTTTTTGCCTGGATTACCACCTGGGGGCATTATATTTATTTCAGTAATCTGCGTGAGCTGTTGCCAACAAGTTCAGCACTGGTGAACTTTGAGATACAATTTGGTATTGACCGTAGCGATGATGACCAATCAGTGGGGATTTTAAGCAGCGATAGCTTCAAAGGTCTGCTATGTTGACCAGAAATAGATTTAACAATGTCAACTACAGCCTGTAGTTTAAAATTAATACATTTTTTACGATAAGTGAAATTCCAGATTGAGGTCGTGCTAGCAAAATGACTTTCACCTGGTTTAGCGTTAGGTAACATGGCTGATTTAACAGCTGTTTTAGCTCGAAAATGTAGAGTAGTCAAAAGAACAGAGAACTATTTACCGTTGCGGGGACGGGTCATTATTCCGAAGGTCCATTGGTCCGAAGGTCCATTGGTCCGAAAATTTGGGTTAGGATTAGTTAGTTAGTTAGTTAGTTAGTTAGGGTTAGGATTAGGGTCAGTTAATTAGGGTTGGGGTTAGGGTTTTGGTGGCTTGCCCCCCAATTTTACAAATAAAATCCTTACCTGTTGGGTATTTTATAAATATAATGCATATTTCGACCTAGAGGACAGGTCCCTTAAAATTAACTCTATTTTGCTCCATTTTACTAAGTTTGAACTGCATATAACCATTTTTAACAATTTTCAGACCAGTGGGCCTTCGGACCAATGGGCCTTCGGAATTTTGACTAGTCACCCGCTTGTAGGGAGCAATGTTGCTCCCTACATGGCATCCTGCTCCCGCTGACTTTTTAGGCAACAGAGGTCAACCATATGATGGAATCTATGATATTAGCTTGGCGGGTCATGAAATACAATTTTATAAAATTCTGTCTTACCACAGGAAACTGTCTCAAAACAGATTAATGTAGTGTGTCGTCAGTTGTAAAACAATACTGAATAGTACAATAACATTCACTTCACAAATTCATTCATTCATTCATTTTCTGAACCTGCTTATTCCAATTAAGGGTCACGGGGTGCTGGAGCCTATCCCAGCGGTCATTGGGCGAGAGGCAGGGTACACCCTGGACAGGCTGCCAGTCCATCGCAGGGCCACATATAGACAGACAAACACATTCACACTCTCACTCACACCTACGGTCAATTAGAATCACCAGTTCACCAAACCTGCATGTCTTTGGAAGTGGGAGGAAGCCGGAGCACCTGGAGGGAACCCACGCAAACACGGGGAGAACATGCAAAGTCCACACAGAAAAGACCAGGTCGGAAGTGAACCTGGGACCTTATCGCTGTGAGGCAACAGTGTTATCCACTAAGGCACCGTACCACAAATTATTTTCCTAATTATCTGGGTTATGACCATGCTAGCTATGCCAGCCCAGTGACCACAATAGCTCTCCATATTAGCTTTGTTAGTTAGCACATAGTTAGCTTGAAAATTATGAGCTCTTTCATGGTCAAATAATCATTTCTGCTAATATGCAAGCAACAGTGGCCTTTACGTCCACTAGGTTTCATGAACAACTTGATACACACTTGTGTCTTTATTTTTTTGTTGTGGTTACTGTGCATGGTAAAAGAAGTCAACATGGCCCAAAATATGAGCTTCACTGATGCTCACTTGTATCTATCAGAAGCCCAAACTTCAGGGCTGAATATGTAGTAATTTTACAGTTACTTGTGGAACTTTTGTGGACCTGTTGTAAATTTGTGTTGATCAAACACAGGAGTCAGGAATGACAAGAAAATCTGTGCCTTTTTCGTGATCTTTTTTAATTACTCAGACATTCATCACATAACAAAAAACAGCAAACAAAAGGATGGCAAAAAGACGGCAAAAAAGACACCCCTTGGAGGCAGCATACTCTTTTTATATGCCCCAAGAGGAAGACCATTCATGGAAAATTATAACCAACTCAAGGCTCGTGTCTTTCAGGCCTTGAGTCCCACATCTCAGCCAGGACACTAGACAAAGCAAATATAACTGGCGACAGCCATTGTTTTTAAGCTTGGTCCACACAGTCTCAGTTGGAAAAACAATACGTTGTTGTCAGTTACACCAAAAATCCAAAACTGAACATTGAATGAAATGAACAAAATGAATAAATGTAATTTAATGTAATATAATTAAATGCAATAAATGTACATAAATGTAGTACATTGGCTGGAAATATGAAAAATAATTACAACTCACAGCGTTGTTGGCAGAATATATATGAAAAAATGACAACAGACCCATTCACTCAGTGACTCACTGATTCACCGACTCAATCTTATTCTTGTCCTGTTAATCATTCGGGATATTCAATGGCTATCATCAGGCTCAGTTTATGATTTTATTAAATAAATGATTCTTGTATTTCAAACATTAGATAGTTGTATATTGATAATACAATAGCTGCAAGTCCACAAATATCACTACATCGGCAAACTTCCTGATCCTATCACTGAGCTAAAATTTGCGTTGCCAACCCATAGTGTGACCGCAGCCTACATCGCTGGATTCCCTGACAACCACGTGAGAGGCAAAGAGGGCGAGGTGGATGCGGGAGAAAGGCCAGATGTCAGGGCGCTCCAAGACGAGGCTCGCTAAGCGGTGTGAACATTTTTCAGAAATGATGTTTTGTGCCTCAAACATCTTGCTTACAGCAGCAGGGTCTGATCCCAGCATTATGTGCAAATAC
>OMMV01165224.1:0-19676 GCA_900302635.1 Chatrabus melanurus
CTCCATTTGGGTTCAGGGGTTTAATTCCCTCTATATTGCATAGCTGCCAACAGCTACGATTTGTGCGCAGCAGCTACGGATTCGACCAACAATTACGGTGCTACGAGTAGACATGAAAAATACGTTTTTGAACGAATTTGCACCTCCCCCCGATATGATCAACATCTCTATGTTCCACGTGTCGGGGTTTACATTCAGATCCCATACCACACGCGCAAGTTCTGCCAGCCTAATGCACCACGAGGCACCAGGAGTTTGATTGACCCCACCTCGATTTCGCACTGTTCCGCTCTGTGCACACAGGCCAGCTGTTTGAGTGAAAATGCTTCCAGAGCTTTCTTCATCGCGTGGATGGATTGTCCGAGAAGGTGTTGAAAGTGCTTCTTATGCAGGATATTTTTAAATATTGCATATTTCTGCCTGTGGAAGGGACGTTCCGCGATTCACCCCAAGAGGAATTAACTCTGCCGATCTTGAAAATTCCAGTTTATAGACAGAGCCCAAGACCTAACAGAACTAGCCACTTTAGGTCCAGGCAGCGTGAAAAAGCTGTGCGTTTGGACTAAAGACATCAGGGGGAAATCTGCCAATGACACTGGACATATAAAGGCCAACCTAATGTCAACAAAAGACTGAATTTTTTGCTGAAGAAATGCGATCCTATCGGTAAGTTTGTCATTTAATTGTTTATTTATTAACGTTCACGTGTTACTCGTTAATCCTGTGTCACTCTTTAAGTTTCACACAGAAATATATTTTTGTTGAACCTCTTTTTTGTTTAACCTGGTTTGATTCCATGTGGACTGTCGTTTTTGCCACAGAGTCTGAAACATGATCTATCGTCTGCTTGTTTTGAAAAATAAAACGTGATTTTAATTTTGAAATATAGATGATGAATTAAATTAATCTTAAAAATATAACATTTACAAAGTGTTCACTGCAAATCCTTGAATGCTTTTAGGGAACCCAAAAGTTTTAAGTACCAGGTCCAGTTTTGAGTGACTGTTGGGAAGTTTGTAATGTTTGCTTTTATTAGGGCATATTTTCAGTTTTGGGGTCTGTTGAGAATTAATACTTTCCAGAAATATATATTATCTATCAGTTTAGTTCTTCAATCATTAGGGTAGTTTTATAGAGATTGATTCGGTGAAGCAGGGGAAAGCTGAATAGGAATATTCCAAATTTTAACAAAGTTATGGTTGATTGAAGGACACTTTGTGTCTCATTCATGAAAAATTAACTGATTCAAAAGAATTTTTTTTATGGTTTAATAAAACCATTCTAGTTTGATACATTTGTTGTAAGAACACTATATAGTAAATACAGAGCAATTTTGCATTCCTGTTCGGATTATTTCTTTTGGCGAAACATGCATTTTCCATCAAGTAAAATGCCCTTTCTGTCACTGACTTCCTCCCACAACAATAAGAAACACTTGAATATTCATAATAAATTGTATATGTCCATAAATTTGAACATGTTTCAACACTTAAGAGTTGGTTAATTGATCATTACCACAAATATCCCAAAATAGTATGTAAATTGAATGCCATCATTTTCCTTCAAAAGTTGTCCTTTTTGTCAATTCATGGATTCTGGTAATTTTGCAAGAAAACTTGGAGATGGCTCAAAATACACATCATTTCTCTGCCCTGGTTACTGATGAATATATAGCAACAGAATAATTTCAATTTCCTTCATTTATTTCACAGATTTTTTTTTTTAGGTCTGTTTTGCAGCCAAATAATAAATTTCATCACATTTGTAAAGTTGTTAGTTTAATTTTGTGAAATTGGTTCAAGGTATTGCCTTGATACTTTTTTTTCCCCTTGATCTTTTTTTTTTTACCTATCATCTCAACATTCAGTCTGATGTGGTTTCATTTGATAAAAGGAAACTTTATTTTTGGACCATATGAGACAAAATGGCCCCAAAACTGAAAATATGTCCATTAAAAGCCATGCTGTAACTGCTGGAATACTAACAGCAAACCTCCCCATTCAAATTCCTGTAATAAGTAGCTCAAAATGACCTAGATTTCAGCTCTGAGCTACTCTGAAATTTGGTTTCTGGGGGCCTAGGCGGCCCCCGGCCATTAACTTGAACGCCTGCTACTCTTCTACATCCTAATGTTGGCAGTTCTGATATTGCCTAAAAAATTTGGGGAACAAAACAGATCTTGTTTGCCTCCCCACAAAAAACATTTCAAGTACATATCAATCTTGCAACTAAACAAATTGCAACAACCTGCTGAAATTTATCAAAAAGTATAGCAATGATCATGGTGAAAATAAACGGAAGTATATTTAAAATATTTTTTTTACTGTCAGTAAAATTGACCAATGCCAAGATGTAGAAAATCCACAAGATTTCATGATGCCGGAGAAAAGCGACGGGCTGAGTCCTGTAAAGACGAAAGTTTCCTGGATTTTCCCCGATATCCGGTTTTTCAGCTGAACAGATGTCATTTTCCAGGAAACAGATGTGGATGCGGCCCTTTTTGTTCTTTTGTTTAGCTTGTTTGACCGAGCGTCCCAACACAAAATTTAGCCAATTCAATAGGAAATCTGATCGGGACTGTACTGTTTGGTATGTGTCTGTTGAATAACAGTCTCCCTGACCTGATATCGGGGTATTTGTGTTCCGTCGTAGATTTGGGGCATGCTTAAATACCTAGTCTGTGTGTCACGTTGGCAAAGTTAATCTTGTAGCTGCTGCAATCAACATAAAGGCGTTTTGAGAATATCGTTTGATTGAAGCAATGTTAACAAATGCTACAGTATCCACTGCTGTTATCCACGAGTCCAAACGTTTTTGTCAATATCAATTTAACAGCGAACAGATAAGATTACTGCAGAAGTTGTCATTGCTAAGTTTGCCTGATGTTAGCGCCGTCTTCTTCTTCTCAGTAATGGTGGTTAGCAAACCTGTTAGTGCATTACCGCCACCAACTGGACAGGAGTGTGTAGCAGCAGACTGACGAAGCAAAAAAGGAAAAATCCTGCATTGAAAATGTTTTATATGTAAAACAAGTATTGCCATCAAAATATACTTAATGTACAAATAGTAAAAGCACTCATTATGTGTAATGGCCTATTTCAGAATAATGTATTATTAGATTATATTTCTGATTATTGCACTTTCTTTTTATATGATGTTATGGCATTTTTCATTTCAGTGTGTTCAGTGACACTGTGCAATGCAAATACCATTTTGATCTAATAATATTAATATGATAATAATGTTTCATATTTATCACTTTTGGTATAACTTATTACTTTCTGTTGATCAGAAACCAGACAGGATTTGACTGGTAGAGTGCACCAGAATGCACCTCAGAGCACTTTCAAAATTTCTTGGGGGAGGTCCGCCAGACCCCCCTCTGGTGGTTTTGGGCCTTGCGGCTTTTGCATACAAACATTTTGTGGCCGTCTCTTCAGTCCTGCATACTCAACACAAAATTCAGGGGTTTTTTTATTTTTATTTTTTACTGACCTCACTTTCATCACTGGTCTTGAAGCGAAGTAATTTTAATTAAGTTGAGCAAAATCACTGGGAAACCGGGAGAAAACACCCTAATTTTGAACATCAGATGATGCTAAGACTATGCCACAACAGCACATTGCCATTGTTTGGGGAGAGCCCTGCATGGATATTAGGCATACTAACACACACAACTACAACAGGGGGAGAGGACCTACTGCAGTAAATGAAAATATGTACTCAACTCATGGATTGACTGAAAACCAACCTCATTGGACCTCTTGTCTGCAGTTTACTACTTGTCTGTAGCATTCGGTCTAAATGTTTTTCTATCAGTTTTTATCTATTCAAGGAATTAAGTGTCCTCACCTGCTCATATGGTAGGCTTTTGCAGGTGTTGATTTTCATTGTTTGATGTTGTCAGTCACCAAGCACAGTTGTTCTGCATTAGTGAATGTCAGTTTCAGTGGCATTTTCCCTGAATCACTTTACTTGAGGCAGAAGTGATTCTGGTGCTCTTGTGCCTCAACTCTTTTGTGCTGGCCCTCCCATTACTTCTAATTATATACCTGAACATATTTTTAATTTGCTCGCGCAGACCCAACCTTTTCACAAAGTTTTGTGATAATTGATTATTTTGAGTACACCTGCTAAAATAGATAAATAAGAAGCTTTAAAAAATAAGCAGCAAATATTCCTTTGACAACACCAGCTGACTCATGCTACTTTGACGATTGCCCCTTAACTCTTCATGGTCAAATCAATAAAAGGAGAAATATGCTGTTTTATTTACAAGGACATCCACTGTATAGCGTTGTTAGAAATGTCGGATTCAGATGGATAGTGGTGTGACCGTGGGTCCAAGGTAAACAATATCCAGTTGCTAGTATTTCAGTGAATAAAAATAAAAAAGTCCTTCGGGGCTGCCTAAGAAGTAGCTGTGTCTAACGGTTTATTACTATCATTGTGACAATAATGATAGTTAAGACATTTTTAAAAACAATATTTTTAAGTCATTTGTTCAGGACATATTCCTTAAAACAACCAATTACAGTTAGGATGAGCCATTTTTATACACAGTCCCTCCATTTTCAGAGGCCACATGTGTAATTGGACAAACTAAAAATAAGAATTGCTGTTGATACAAATCACTTTTGCAGCCAGTTTTGTTGAGACACCTCAGGGAATGGATAAAAGAACATTTACAAGTCACAAAATGAATAATCTGCCTGGAGGGGCCAGTTCTCAAAAACTGTGACCGTGCAATAAGGAGACTTGTGAGATAAACCACCAAGAGACCCATGACAACTCTGAAAGAGTGATAGACTCCTATGGCTGTGACTGGCGGAACTGTGCACCGTACAACTTTTGTCTGTTGCAGCTCCAGTTGTGCAGCTTTGTGATGGAGTGGAATAGAGAAGGATTTTATGAAATTGAAATTATGAAATTTTATTTCTTTTATGAAATTTAGGTTTGGGACGACTGGTCTTAATACTAAACTATGACTAGCTAGTACCTGACTAGTCGACTAATTTTCTTCAAGCAGACTAGTTGTCCAATTTAGATAGTATGACTTTCCTACACTTTAAGGGTAAATCATTAGCAATAATAATCTTTTAAAAAACTGTTTAAGTAATGTATTTTTATAGGTTCAATTTACAGACAATTTCATGTATAACTTTCCACTGTGGTTGATTTACAATGCCCCCTTACTTGATCAATGATTACTTTTATTTCAAAGAATCATGATTTTCATTAGTTGTCCCAGTCCTAATGAAAATTCTTCTCTACTCCACTTCACCATGAAGCTGTGAATGGTGGCGTAACAGAAAAAAGTTGCACTGTGCACACTTTCTCCATTCACATCCACAGAAGCCTATAACTCATTCAGAGTTGTCTTGGTGGCTTCCCTCACTCGGCTCCTTCTTGCAGTCACCATATTTGACAGCTGCCTATTAAATTCAATTCAGTTTTATTTGTATAGCACCAAATCACGATACCATTCACCCCAAGACGCTTCACAAGAGCAGGGTCCAATAATGGCGGATCTGGCTCAGTTGGGTGACTCTGGCCACTGTAGTGACAATAAAATTACAACAATTAAGATAAACAATACAAGGTACAGAAAAAGTCAACACACAAACAATACAGCTAGCAACCAATAAACAAGTAAAATTGATGACAGAAACAGTAAAAATAATCTACTTTCGGCTTCTCCCAATTGAAACTCAGGGTTGCCACAGCAGATCCCACATGGATCTGCATGTAGATTTGGCACAAGTTTTATGCTGGATGCCCTTCCTGACGCAACTCCAAATTACATGGAGAATGAGCAAAATATGTATAACACCAGCAGCCAATAAACAAGTAAGATTGATGCAAAACAGTTAAAATGCAGTAAAAGTGTAAACAGTACCATATAAAAAAACACCAGTACTCTCTCTAAAGTCCTGACGATCACTGCTGCTAATGGAACAACACAGTTTAACATAACTAAGTCTGTCAGATTATAGGAGAGAGAAAACAAATAAGTCTTTAGCCTGGACTTAAATGAGTCCACAGAATCAGACTGTCTTATCATAATGGGTAAACGTTCCTGAGAAAGGGCGCACGAACAGAAAAGGCTCTCTGACCCACTGATTTCTTCTTAACCCTCGGAACACATAGCAGTCCCTGATCCCGAGAATGCACACCACGGACCATGAAGAGTTTTATACATAAATAAAAATACCTTAAAATATACTCTAGACAGATTTACCATACAGTAACATACTGTTTGTATTTCTTAATGATTGAAGTAAATAAAGTCCAAGACATATTCAGTGACTTGGAAATGTTCACGTATCCATCCCCTGACTGGTCTAAACAAATCTGGCTGTAAAACCTTTGATTTGTATGAACAATAGGACCTATATTTAGTTTGTCCAATTACTTTTGGCCTCAGAAAGTGGACGGACTGTGTATAAAAATGGCTGTAAACTTGATTAGTTAATGTGATATTTTTGTTGCGCCATTGAATTAAAGCTAAAAGTCTACATTGCAAGCACATTGATTGTTTCATTTTAACTCCATTGTGGTGATGCACAGAGGCAAAATTCCAAATGTCATTACCTGCCATCTACTTATGAACCTGAATGTCTTTTTTTTTATCTCCTGTAACAATTAAATTGTGTAAAATTTAATATATCAAATCATATTGACTCCACCTCAGCTGATCTATCTCACACTTTTTTAAATTGTTGTTTTAGATTGTTAAAAATCATTTATTTTCATATAGGATGGTAAACCACCTGCCTGAGTACGTATTGGATTATTGGATATGTACATACCCTGCCACCACCTCATGTGAAGGGTTCTGTCTTCTGAGCAGCTGTTTCAACTGAAATTCCTTTTGACTCGTCCGTCTTTAAAGCTAATGCCAGCTGTTGGCTGGGGTAGTACAAGCTAGAAGTTGAGGCTTGTTTTACATCTTTTGGACGTGTTTTACAGCTCTGATGAAGGCATACTTGTAGACGCTAGCTAGTCTTCAAAGGAATGGGCTGCTAGGTGTCAAAGTCAGGCAGAGAAATAAGAGAAGTGAACTTGCCAGCACTTTGATCATGCTCCCTGCTAGACTGTGGTCTTATTAGGAAGAAAAGATATGCAATTTTGGCTAAGAGAGCTTATTGAAGTAAGTTTTATCTATATATTTCTTTTTGAAGTGTAACTGTGTATTTCTTTTTGATAGTGTGAGCTTTTCATGTCAGTCATTAAGGGTTCTTGAAGAGCAGAAAATGAAAGAGCACTTTAGACAATTTTTTAATCCTCAATTGGAAATCACAGTCTTACAGCAGCGCGAGTCATATGAAAGAAATACACAAATAGATAAGGACATTTTTGATGGTGATAACCAAACTAGGAAATGAAAACAGTAAATCGAGTGAACATAAAAACGAGCTATAACAAGACAAGGACTATACTCTTAGGTACAGAAACATATGTTTCTGTACCTAAGAGTATAGTCTAGTTAATAGGTTCTCTGTCTGCATATGTGTGGGCTACTTAGCTTTGCTCCAACACCTCTTCTGTGTGTGAGCAAAACGTGCATATCTTCAAATCTGCCCGTGCAATTACAAACCTTGTTACTAACTAAAAATGGTGGCACGGATGTGGTTTGTAACGTTGGAATCCTGAACTGTTAATTTTAAGGAACACTGTGCTATTTTTGCCAGTTCAGGGTAAAAGGCAAACGCTGACATCATCTTAGTATGAGAACAGTTATGAGCCCATGTTGTGCTGCTAAAAATACTATTAGATAGATGAAACTGACCCAAGAACAGCGGTAAACTATACCCAGATTCAGGGTTCTTGTTAGTGCCACGACAATGACACTGGTGAGGGTGTATGATGTTGAAAGACCCGAAACATCCAATGATCTCAGGAACATCACTGAAGATGTGGCCCAGCGCATCAGAAGATGTATCTTCAACATTAGTATGGTGTAGCATTTATTGTAAAATTTAAGTCAATTAATAAACTAGATTGAAATTTATAATGGTGAAAATAGATATAAACTTAACAAAACGCAGACATTGAAGATGATCTGTAAAGTTTTATTAAGTACTGCATGTTCCAGGGGCAGTCACCAGTGTTATTGAATAGAAATAATAGTCATTATTCAGTATTGTTCATGCAAGAAATAAATATTTTATCTATAAAAATATTTAAGTCAAACATTCATTTCATACATGCCCAGGCACTCTTACATATGAAGAAATATGCAGTGGGTACTATGGTTACTATATTAGGATAAGTGTATTATAAATGTCTTTCTATAAATAAAAAAGATTGTGAATTTAAAATAAATAAAAAGCACCAACACCCAAGCACATCACTGTCACTTATTTTTAGTTAGTGAACATTGTCAGGTGCATTCCAATATTACTATTTCAGTGTGTTCTAAGCGAAAATTCACTCATCTTTCTTATCCGCTGTCTTTCTCACTCACACACTAGTTTGTCAGTTTTTGCTGGATTGAGGAGTTGTCCTTAATTTTCAATCAACAAAATCTTGGAATCTGCTATATTTTGGTCACGAAATTAGGTGGCTTTTGGTTGCTTCACTGTGAAAGCTCGACCAACCAGAACCTCCTCATTCTTGCCACCCAGCTTCATTCCCTTTCTTAAAAATAAAAATAAAAATCCATAAAAGTACCCGTAATCACTGTTCACCTTCTAAAATTACCCAGTTTATGGCTCGTCTATTTCTGCTGCTGACACACCACAATTTCACCAAAACCACAAATGTTGAGCTCCTTCGACCTGCTTTCCAATCTACTCACTGTAAAAACGCTGAGTGTGAGCACCTCTCGGTCAAGTCTTAGCTCAGATGACCTCATATCAATCCCAGCACCCTTTGCATGACCTTTTGCTTATTCCGTGAAATAGTCATTCTAAGTATCTCCTATATAAAAGCATTGGGCCAAAGTTTTGACCTTGGCTTATGACCTTGACTTTTACCAGATTTTTCTCACAATCAAAGCACTCTTTTTGGCTGACCCGCAATCATTGCATCATGTTTGATGCAAATCGGATCAAAGCTCTTCCAATTATTTTGTTCACACCTTTACAGATGGACAGACACACTACCTCTACATGCGCTGTCTCTGCCCACAGGTGTAATTAGAGAAACAGCAGTATCGATACTAATTAAATATATGTATTTGTTCTTTAAAAATGATGTTTTCCAAAAATAATATTTTTCTCTGGCCATTTGTCAACTACCCAATTAAACAATTAAAGTATTTAAATGTTAATTCATATGAATAATGGTAAATTGTAATTAACAGATTTGCAGTGTGAGGTTTGACTTCTGTCACAGCCCCTGTTGCACGTTATCGTTCTTTCTGTTCATGATGACAGAAATTGATCAGTTTAAGACTTCAGCCCAAGTGAGATGTTGAAATGCAAAGAGCTGACAGCACAACTGGTAATGTACGCTTTTGATGTGTGTAATAGATGCATGTTTTTCAGGCGTCACCCTGTCGAGCAGAAAGAAGCAGGCATGGGGGAAATCACAGGGATTTAGCAAGGAGTGACAAACACGACCTGACAGAGAAGTATAGAGCAAAAGGAGCAACAGTAGGGAATAATTGTCATTTTTTACAGCTGAGGCTGCAGCGAGTGCGAGCAGACAGGGCCACATAATAAGACTTGGATTTTCAGCAGTGGTAAATGTTCAGTCACAGCAGAAAAGCAACACAGTTGACTCATTTTATCCTTTTTAAGCGCCCTGCGCCGTCTCTTGTTTTTCCAACGAGTGTTTGCGGCTGTGTGTCAAGTGTGTACGCCGCTGTTTGCTTTCTTTGCTTAATTTTGCAGTTGGTTCCATCGCTTCTGTTCTCTTTCCTGCCTTTATCCTTATTTATTTGTGAGAAGTTGTGTTCAGGGACGTTCCTTGTCATTTGTGAGCGTGGCCCATAAAACACACTGTCATGACTGACTGGCCACGCTCCAAACTCATTACCGATTGGCTGACGGAGCGGGTCGCTCTGTTCTGCTCTGCTGTGTTTGACTCCTGTTTGCCAGACGTTTCAGGCTCAGGAAACTTTAAATGCGGCGGTGTCTTTCCTCGCGCCACTCGTCTCAGCCTCACACTCAAGGTCACATGAATATGGATTTGCCGTCTCCTACCAACACACACAGATGATGAAGTCTAAAATCTACTCAGGGGGATTATAATTCAGGACGCAGGTCTGATCTGTGCCGTCGCTCTGTTCCACCGTCTGTCTGGCTGTGTGTTTTAAGTCTGAAACCAGAGGGGAGGGGCTGAGGGGGGAGGTAAGAGAAGCATTAAAGATGAAGAGGACGGCTATAGGAACAGAGAGCCGAGTAAAGAGAATGCATGATAATAGTGGAATCGGGGGAGGCCGGTCTGGATGGTCGAGTGGCATGTGAGAGAAAAGAGGGAAAGACAGATTGGAAAGGGGGAGGGACGATGTTATTGAGTTTCTGTTGTGGTTGATCAGACATATCCATGTCATCATACTGAAGTGACTGCATGCCCGCTGCAGAAAACCTCCCCTCATCAGTGTGCACTGTGTGCTTTCATGATGCGTCTTTGTGTTTTCCCCCTGACTGGGCTGCACATATCATGTGATTCCATGAATGTCTGGCACTACAATGTATTCATGTCGCCTGCTTGCTTACTGGTTTCTCATTTGATTAATTCCTTGCTTCTGTCCGTCTAACACATTAAGGTGCCTGTATTCTTCAAAAGCCATATGACCGAGGTGAGTGAACACGTCTGAACACGGTGTTCATTACAGTGCTTGTACCTGAAGACAACACAACACGGCCACATGTGGTGCAGTGAAACGTTAACAGCAGGTGGAAGAGTTGAGCGTTGCTGACGTTATGTCGCAAATCTGACAGTACAAGGACCACTTTGACTACGTCACCCACAAATATGTTCGTGTTTTATTAGCGATGGTAATGGCACACTGGCACCACCCTGCTCAAATCACAGTTGCAACAAAGTGGGAAAACTATATGTAAACCTTGCCATCATCTTGCTGGGGGCACACAATGGCAAGATACCTGCATGTTGTGTGGCAGGCGGATGCACAAACTGAAACAAACTTAAAAGCCCAACAAATGCAGATGCAAGTGAAAGGATTTCTGGCACATTAAGAGATTAGTGCCAACCTGTCAGAGCGCACAGTGGCCACCATAGCTCCCCAACCCCCAGGGAACCCCACCACACGTCGCCGCATCAACCACAACCCTGAACCACTCCGGGTCCTAGATGGCAGCCACTGAGGCAGACAACCAATCCATACCCACCTCTCGAAAGTAACCTTCTCTGCCACAGCCAGGTGAAGCGTGGGCGTCCCCTTGGCCTTCTCCAGCCACTGGGATCTGCAACACTCGGGCACCTGTGTGCTGGATTATCCACAGAGAAACACGCCACATGGCCAAAATATCATAGCTGACACTCCCTCATAATGAAAGTGATGCTCCTCATCAGCCGTAATATGCTGTCATATTAATATTACACTGCTGCAGGTGACTGTTGACAGTATGCGCAGGCAAGCAGAGTGTATGTGTGTTGTGAAGCCTCTTATGTAAGGGCCATCAGACTGTTGCACTTTTTGTACAGCGCTGGACTTTCGACCAGGTTTTTGATGGCCTACGAGGCAAACGCTTCCTGATGACACACAGTATCATCATGCTAGCTTTGCGCCCAACCACACGTTATTCTTAGGTGAACACGCCAACATGAGCGCAAGTGGGATTGCTATTTAGAGGTCACGGGCACTGGGTGTATAAATTGCAACTGCGTCAGATGGAAACTTGCAATGACACTTGCGTTGGGCTTTGTGTCAGTTTGCGGCAGGTGTACGGTTAGTGTCTTTCCGTCGGTACAGAGTCGACCACTTTTCAAAAATATTGATTAGTATGAATCAGCAGAGAACCATGTACAAATTAGTTTGGTGCGATGGCGTTGAATAGGACATGTTCAGCCCTGGTGGAGATTTGCACTCAAGTACATATTACTGAGATTTACACAGGCAAAAAAATTGTCAAAAATATTTTCCTCATTTAGAAACTAAGAAGCAGCGAAAGCTAAATAATGTGTGTCTGAGGGTCAATTTGAGAGGAACAAAAGTGCCCGTCAGTTTAAGTGCATTTCAAGCGATTGCCAGCTAAATTATTTCACAATTGTGACTGAATTGAATGAAGCCCCACAAAAACCACGTCATTGAGACTGGCAGGTCAGCGATGGCACGGCCATTTGAGTGGCCCACAGTCATGGCTGGAAGAGAGATCAGCTGCAGAAAAGACAAAGCTCTGTTTCACAGACCTGTGCACAGAACACCAAAATAACTCTGTTCAGTTCAGCCTGAGCCATCAAGCGTCTGTTTGCCCTGAAAGCTCTTTTGAAGTATACCGGCACCTTCAGTCATACGTTATCTTTTTCTCACCCACTTCTCACCCTCGTTCTCACAGGTTTGCTCACTGCATTTCTCTGTTTTTCCTCTCACAGAAAACAAGGCGCCTTTACAAACGTCTCGCTCCCGGCAGAAAGTAAATGTGGATTCAGTGGTTTCAAAGTCGTCCCATGCGAAGGAGAGCCACTATGAGGCCGAGACACATCAGCCTGCTGCGTGTGTGGAGTCAGACCGTAGGTACAAACGCTCCCCCGGCCGCGGCTCTGGGCAGGACAGGAGCAGAGTGGCGAAGGAGGAGGTGGTCAAAGTGAGCGAGAATGAGATGAAGGTTGAAGCTTCGACTGACTCTGCAGTCGGCAGCTGCAGTGCCAACGGAGAGTCTGACCTCGAGGCTCTGTTGGCCAAACTCAGAGCTCTGTGAAATAAGAAATATTCATTTTATGCTCATACACCAACTAAATCAATAAGTACAAATGAAACATGATTAAGGAAACACATTAGTTTGTTTTTTTAAAACTTGTGATTCACTGAACACTGTAAAGTCCATTCTGTGGCTTACGGACACGTTTAAAGTCAAAGTGTATCATATTCTCAGTGTCCTACAGTTCAAAAGAGACATTTAATATCTGGAACAGACTGTCAAAAATATGGAAATAATTGAGGAAACCACAACAGTATGTGACATAACACATGAGCAATATTGTTTTTCTACACTAACGGTATACAACATAAGTGACTACATCCCTGTGCAGTATCACCCAAATGTTAAATAAAATCAGTAATTGCATTATATCTGAGTTGACAAGTATTTTTCTTATGAACAGTCAAAAGCAAATACTTTAGAAAGACAATATTGAAAATACAGATCCCAAAGTAGAAACTAAATTCAAAACAAGTCTACAAATATGCACAGCCTTTCATATCATATCTATATCATCACTTTTATAGCTCTATTTTTTTCTAAGTTCACTTAAAATAAGCTGTAATTTGTAGAAACAGTATGGTAACTTTATTTAGAGCAGGCTTGCATCAAAAACAGTGATAGCTTCTTCTTTCTTTCTTTCTTTTTTTTTTTTTTTTTAAGTAAACAAGTAAGGGAAGTTTCCAAAAGCCCAATTACAACTCTGAAGAAGTTACATTCTTTTATGGATGCGATTTAAGAAACTGTGCATAGGGCAATTTGTCTTTTGCTTCGCCAGTTACAGGTTCACGGTAGAGTGGCACAAAGAAGGGTTTGGCTATTTAAAAATGTATATATATTTTGAAATTTCAGCTCCAGCTTGGCAGAAGGCACAGGGGGCAATCTAGTTTTTTGTTTTTTCTGTTCCTCTAATATGAAGCTGGGACTGATGAGACAGTTGTTGAAACTGTTGCCCTCAACCTAGTTTCTCCAGTCACATCCACAGAAGCTTGTGGCAACTTAAGAGCTGTCACTGAACTTTTGGAAGCTTCCCTCACCTGCTCTGCTTTATTTGCTGAGTTTTCTTTGTTTTTTAAAGTGAGCTTGCTGTATATAACATTACCATACTGTTTATATTAATTACTGATTGATTTAAATGAAGAATTCAGTCACTTGGAAGTGTTCTTGTATCCATCCCCTGACGTAAAAAAAAAAGTGATTTTTTGATATTTTATATTAAAGGGTATGTGTACTTGCACTGACTTGTTGGATTTCAGCTTTTGAAAATGTTTTTGATTGCTCACGAGGATACATTCTACTTGTTAAATTTGACAATGTAATTATTGAGAGGTGATACATTTTTGAATCATTTGACAATTAATTGATATTGTACACGGACACACTCACTGCTGTTGTATGCTGTAGTTTGCAACCAGTAAGACTGAAAGTGTTCATTTTATCTTGATTTGTCTTCTTGATCATTAGTTTTTCATTACACTGGTTATTTCCATGCATTTTAATAATGGGAACAGCCTATATATACATTCTTTACTGTTGTATTGTTTTCGTCATTCTTTCTCTTTTTCCTTCTTCCAGTTTTCTCAGTCCTCATGGTGAGATGATTTTGTATCCATGTGATTGTATTTGTATCGTCTATTAAAAAAATGTATCTAATATAAATATATATAAATACAGGGAATAAACAAATGTATTATGATTGTTTTCACAGTGACTTCATAGATAATAAAAGTTGGTGTTTTAAGATGTTGATTTCGGATGTACTTGGTTATCATTGTTGCTGATCTGCCTGGGTGGTTACCATCCAGGTCCCAAGAAGGTTCTGTAGATGGACGTGGTGATGCACGGCACCAGCGCATGCTCCCTGACCTGGTAAATAATGAAAATTATACCAAATAAGAACAAGAGTGAAAAAGGTGACAGGTGCTGTCAGTATGGGGAGGTGATGGTCTAGAGGTTAAAGCAGTGGGCTTGAGACCAGGGGATCCTCGGTTCAAACCCCTGTCAGACCGGAAAATCACTAAGGGCCCTTGGGCAAGGTCCTTAATCCCCAAGTTGCTCCCGATGTGCAGTTGAGCGCCTTGCATGGCAGCACCCTGACATCGGTGTGTGAGTGTGTGTGTGAATGGGTGAATGTGAGGCATCATTGTAAAGCGCTTTGAGCATCTGCTTCAGATGGAAAAGCGCTATATAAATGCAGTCCATTTACCATTTACCATATTATTCCACGGACACAATAATACGTGATGTACTTAGGGTTTAAGGCCGTTTTTTGATTTGGTGCTGCTGCATGTCGGTGTTGCTGTAACCACCATGTAGTGACAAATACATGACTTTTCATCTTTACATTTCTACATTCCACTGGCTGCAGTGCTACATGCCAGTAAGAAGGCCGGAATGGGAACAATTTTCACCGTTAGCCTAGCATATCATAGCATGTTATCACTCAGGAATCATTAAATAAAAAGTGCGTGGGATTCCTGTGTGCTGAAACTTGTATTTCTTGGCGTTTGGTGCAGCATCGACATTCTCTGTCAGCTCCACTGTTTTGTTGTGGTTCAGGCCTGTCATCAGACTGTGGCAAGAAACTCAACCAATCAGCTTCTTTCAACATGCAGCAGAGACGGCGTGCTGTGGAGACTTGATGGGGACAACAATCATTATGTTTTAAAGCCTGTACGTCATTACCCATAACTCTCATCTTTGTTGACCAGAAATGACAGATGTGCAGCAGTGCAGAACTAAAACACACCTTAAGCCCTAAAATGATACGGTGGTTTGTTTTTTTTCTTCATACTATACATTCCTGTGATTGGGGGGTAAATATAATAAATGTATGCTTTATTTTGTAGATCTATTTACAATAAAATAAGCCACAACTTATGGCAAAAGATTTTTTTTTTTTTTTTATCTGAAAGGTTTGGTGTTTATTTTCCCCTTTCTTTCATCTTCTCTGCATTTCTTGTTTAGTCAAGTTGCCAAAATGTTCGCTCTGCAATGTCTACTACAGTAAACTTTTTTTTTAATTTTTTTAACAGGAATGTTCTAGATAGTTCGGAGAGCAAAATTAGCTTGGTTGCTACTTGCGCAACATTGAGTATTTTTATTTGCAAAGTTGTAGTGTAGCAGGAGTAGTAGTTGTACTATTAGCATAGTAGTACTGTAACATATAGGAATAGTATAGCAGTATTAGAAAAGTAAGATTTTATATAGTACTTATCACAGAAAAAAAATCAGTGCTTCACAATAAAAACTGAAAAAAATCTAACATATCAAACCATATAAAACATGATAAAAATGCAAGACAACATAAAAAACAAGTCTGTCTAAAAGCTGGTCTGTATAAAAGTGTCTTCAGCTGCTTTTTAAGAGTCGATGGAGTCTGTAGCGTAAAGATAAAGGAAGTGCATTCCAGAGTCTTGGTGCTGCTGCTTGGAAAGAGCGATCCCCACGAGTTTTAAAACGAGTGTGTGGGACCATCAGCAACCTCTGACCTGATTACTTAAGAGCCCAGGAAGAAGAATAAGGTTTCAGCAGGTCAGAGATATACTGGGGAGCTTGTCCATGCAGGGCCCTAAAAGTTAAAACTAAAATTTTAAAATGAATTCTAAAATTTATTGGCAACTAATGAGAGACCAAAACTGGAGTGATGTGAGCTCTTCTATTGGTGCCAGTTAAGAGTCTTGCAGCAGCATTCTGCACAGTCTGAAGCTGTTCCAAAGTTGAGTTGTTAAAACAAGTAAAAAGACCATTACAATAATCCAAATGAGTAGAAATAAAAGCATGGATAAACATCTCCAGTTCAGCCTTTGACACCAGCAGTCTGAGTTTTGAAATATTCCTTAAATGATAAAAGCAGTTTCGAACCAGTTGTTTGGAATGATGCTCAAGGGACATTGAACTGTCAAAAACACCCAAATTTCTGAGATTCGAATGAACAGAGGAGCCTAAGAAGCTATTATGTTTAATTTCAGGAATCTTATCTGGGGCAATGATCAAAGTTTCAGTTTTATGTGTTGATCTGGAGAAAATTGTCATTTAACCATTGCTTGATTTCTGTCAGGCAATCAATTAAACGAGACAATTTGTAAAACTCAGAGGCTTTGAAGGAACAATAAAGCTGGATGTCATCAGCATAGAGATAAGAAATGTTACTGTAACGTCTAATCTGTCCTAGTGGGAGTATATGAAGCAGAAAGAATGGGGGCCCAAAACAGAACCCTGGGGTACTCCACAGGACAGAACTGTTGTCTCAGACATGACCTTATTCACACAAACACTAAAAGATCTCCCAGACAGGTATGATGTGAACCATTTTAAAACACAACCAGTAATTCCAATTGAATCCTTCAGCCTATTTATCATGATACTGTGATCAACAGTATCAAAAGCAGAGGTGCGGGCCAATAAGACCAGAATCGTGAACTCCCCAGCGTCTGCTGCCATCAAAGTATCACTGGACACTTTAAGTAAGGCAGTTTCAGTGGAATGTAGTTTGCGAAAACCAGACTGGAAAACGTCTATAAATTTATTTTTCTCCAAAAAATGTGTAAGCTGCTCCGCTACAATTTTTTTCCAAAAACTTTGACACAAAAGGTAATTTGGATATCACCTTGAAACTTGAAGTATTGGCTCGACAACAGCTTGTTTAAAGAAGCTGGGAATCAAGCCAGTTTTGAGGGAAATATTACCGGTAATCATATCCACAATACAGGGGCCAATAGAATCAAATACTCTTCTGAATAAAAAAGTAGGAAGGACATTCAGTGGGCTTGAAGTAGGTTCCATAGAACCAAGCAGAGCACTGATGTCCTGTAGGGTAAGAGGAGTAAAAGAGGACCAGGTATGCGAGGAGAGCAGATCGCTGGGATGAGACAGAGAAGATGATGGTGAAAAGTTTGACCTGATGGCTTCGACTTTGTTCACAAACTAGCGCAGAAAGTCATTGCACTCAGATTTTGTGAACACTGGTGCACAAGGAATAACGGGAGACAATACTGTTAATTGTGTCAAACAAGACTTTTGGGTTTTTCTTATTTGAAGCTATAAGATTGGCAAAGTACACCGTTCTGGCATTTTTTAAAATCATGTCATTTAATGAAGTTATAAATTCCTTCAGATGCAGCCTGTGAACTTCCAGCTGGGTAGCTTTCCATAAACGCTCTACTTTACAACAATTTCTCCTAAAATCCCAAATATTTTCATTTACCCAAAGACAAGTCTTAATACGGGGGACAATGTTTTGTTTCAAGGAGCCACTATATCTAAGATTGATTCACATTGATTGTTAAAGGACAGAACAAATGTATCAATGCCACTATAAGTTATATTACAATCAAACAAATCGGAGAACCTTTCAGCAGCACACTGGTTTATGATCCACCTCTGGGTCATCAGTTTAGGAGGAAGAGGATCCAAGTAAAATGACAAAAAAATACACAGCAATGGTCACTCATGTACATCCTCCACACATGCATTATTTACACTTAAGCCCAGGGAGAAAACGGGGTCCAATGTGTGACCCTTTACATGTGTGGGGCTGGAAACATGCTGCCTAAAGTTTGAAGCAGCCATATTACAGGAAGGATCTTCAATGTGAAGGTTAAAATCCCCTAATATTAAAACCTCCAGTTTAATGATAGATGACAGAAAATCATTAAACTCAGTTAAAAAGACTCCGGCAACGTCAGGAGGTCGGTAAATTAAAATACAATAAAAGGTTTTCAAGAACCAACCTTCATCATCTGTAGCTCAAATGAAGAAAAAGAGTCCGAGTTCATCGGCCTGCATGTGAATCTGTCCCGATACCCAACAGCAAGACCTCCACCACGACCCGAAAGACGTGGTGTTCCAATGACGGCGCAGTCAGCTGGACAAAGTTCCTTTAAGTGGATATAATTGATATTTCGCTGCCACATTTCAGTCAGGAACACAAAATCCAAGGACTCCTTAATGAAAAGATCGTTCAGAATAAACGATTTGTTTGTTACAGAGCGAGCATTTAGCAGGGCGAACCGCATAGCTGACTGGTCAGCGCACTCGACAGCTGACCACAGCGGCACTGGAATTAAACACCTGCGCGCACCTGTGCACCTGCCGCGCCGGGCGGTGACTCCCAGGCCAGGTGGAATAATCATTGATGACCGGACGTCACTCCCATCAGCAAATCGGAGAACAATCTGCGGCCAAAGGGCAAACATCCTCGAGTTGAGCAGTGGAGCCTGGACCTCCAATGGCAGGGCAGTGTCCCTGCCCGCAGACAGAAGAGGAACGGGCCTCAGCCACCGGGAGTCCCCTCTCAGCCAAAAAGCCCGTTTCTGGTGGCTCCTCAGTTTCACCTGGACACCAGCCCTGGTTCCCCTTTTCCTTAACCGTTTTTTGGGATTTAAAGCTCCATGAGTTGGACACAGCAGCAAAGACTCAGGTGAGGAGATGGAACACACAAAGAGAGGAGGAAAAGTTTTTCCGTAGCTGTCCCAGCTGTGGCAGCACGATGGCTCAGTGGTTAGCACTCTTGCCTCACAGCAAGTAGGTCTGGGGTTCAATTCCCACTGTGCCCAGTTCCTTTCTGTGTGGAGTTTGCATGTTTTCCCCGTGTTTGCGTGGGTTCCCTCCGGATACTCCGGCTTCCTTCCACTTCCAAAGACATGCAGGTTAGGTGAATTGGTGACTCTAAATTGTCTGAGAGTGTGAATGTGTTTGTCTGTCTATATGTGGCCCTGCGATGGACTGGCGGCCTGTCCAGGGTGTACCCTGCCTCTCTCCCAATGACTGCTGGGATAGGCTCCAGCACCCACCGTGACCCTTCGCTGGAGTAAGCGGGTTTAGAAAATGAATGAATGA
>OMMV01165246.1:0-12305 GCA_900302635.1 Chatrabus melanurus
GATGGTTTAATCCTTATTTTTAGAATAAATTGTCCCTGTCCCAACTTTTTTGGAATGTGTTGCAGGCCTTAAATGCAGGAATGGATGTATATTAACAAATTAAATGAAGTTGACCAGAAAAAACATGAAATATCTTGGGTTCATACTGTCTGCAATGAAAGAAGTCAACGTAAATGTAAGGATCACTGCTTTTTTTTTTTTTTTTAATTTGCATTTTCCATATTGTCCCAACTTCTTCTGATTTGGGGTTGTAGTACTGTGCAGAATCAGCAATAAATACCCTAACCTAGAACACCCATGGGTATTGGCTTGCAACGCTCTAGATGAAACTCTGGATGGACGGTGCTCTCGATTACGTCCCACGCCAAAACCTTGTTCATTTGGTGGAGCATGATGATCAGTGGAAGACTTGATTGTGAAAATAACTGATAGCTGCAGCCCTAAAGCTTATTAACTCTGTTTTATTGGTCAACATATCAAATCCCTGACAACTTACAAAAAACCAAAATGATCAGTTTCTCTGCATCATCACTTGTTGCTCATTTCCAACTCCAGCCTGACTGGCTCAGGTTGCCTTGCCTCTGCACCACATTTAGGACAGGTGAGGTGAGCATCTGCCATACTGTGGCTTTTGATGCAGTAGTAGCAGAAAACATGTTGGCAGCCCACCATATGAGGCATTGTTGGCCAGTCTCCACATATGCCGCACTCCTTCCACGCTCCTTTCCCATCCTTTGTTTCCTCCTTATTGGCAGTCTTTCTACCGAAGAGAAATGAATAGGCTTTCGCCTTCAGCGACATGGTGTTAATAAGAGGTATCAAAAAAATGAGGACCTCAGCAAAGCCGTGCCACAGCAGCTCACGGTTCATGTACAGATAGTTTACATCCCGAAACACACTGGGCTGGCTGAAAACCGCTTTAGCTCCCACGAGCCGTTCGGCCAGAACAGGGTGGTGACCTTTCCTTAGGAACACAAGGAAGTTGATGAGACTTGCAATCTGGGCAATGCCAGAAAGGAGGGCCAGGCAACTTCGGAGACCTTGTTGGAACCCAACATCGCTTTCGGTCACAGCTCCCTCTGAACCGAATCCAAACCATCTCAGCAGGCTGTGGGAGCGTTCTTCTAACCATCGGGGCCCTGCGGTGAGCAAGGCAAGATACAACTTCTGCCGACGTGACAAAGGCCTATAGTTGGGAGATGAGGAAAGGGTGCTGTGGTAGCGCAGGCTGAGTAAAGATTGGCCAACGGTGGCACTGTTGGAATAGAGCGTGAACCGCCACACGAGAAGGTGCAGCAGAGCCCTCAGCTCAGGCTCTATTGGGGTGAGCAGGCCTGGGCGAAAGTTCTGGAAACACTGGGAGAACTGGGTCCAGAGTAGCTGCTCAAGGGCTGAATCCAACTCAAAGGCATCCAGCTGACTGATGCGTAGTACCGGGGTCCTTATGTCAACAGTTTCAGAACCAGAATTTCCACCTGCTGTTTTGTGGTTGTCCTCACTTTGTAAACCTGCTGGAAAAGAAAAAATAAGGTTAATCAGACATTAATGACTAAACAGGTCAGGTCTCGGGGCATGCGCTGCTGCCTCATGTCACCACACGACAGTACCACTTTCAGTCCTGAACGCCAACCACCCAGGTAGACAACCTTTCCATCTCTTGAAAGTAACCATCTATTTGCTGCAGCCAGGTGGAATGTGGACATCCCCTGGGCCTTCTCTAGCCGCCCAGAGAAACACACAAGGCCTAAATGTCCTGACATTCCCTCCAAATGCAAATGATACTCCTCTTAGTCTCCCTAAGTCACCGTACATTTGACACAGTCATTGCAGTGGTATTCAAGGATCCTCAGAAGAGACCTAGTAAGACATCTAACGAATAAACCTGGTCAGTAAAATGATTTAAGAAGGATGAAAGGCTGTTTTGCAGGAGTCTGCATGCAATCTGGGTTGGGGACTTACAGACACAACAAATAATTCAAATGGAATGTTCAAAAGCTACAAGGGTTTGCATTGTTGTCGCCACTGTTCCCAGGAGGAGGAGGTGTTTCATCTCAGAGTGCACTCTGAATATCATCCAGAGGAGTAATGGCACATGGCTTAGTGGCAATTTTGGGCTGTTTAGGGTCCTGTGAAAGCAGGCTGTGATGGCACTGAGGGTGGACAAGGAGACATTTGTTGGAGGAACCTGTGGTCTAGTCACCCTCAGCCTGCTGTGTCCCTCTAAGTGAACATCTTATCCCCCCGCATCATGGATCATGGCACGGTCCTGACAGATGACTCTGCCATACTGTTCCAGTGGGCTGACTATTTTGAGCAGGTGTATATGACTAATCCTTCAGCCAACATGTTGGACATCTCTGGTGCTACGGTTCATGTGGCTGATCCTCCCCCGAACCTCAGTGAGACCGAAAACGTGGCAAAACAGCTGAAGGCAGTTTCGAGACAGGAATCTGTGGTTATTGAGGCTCAACCTCCTCAGGCGGATGGAGATGCTGTTCTGCTAGTATTGCAAGCAAACTTTGGTTTCATTTGGGAGATGGATATCATCCAAACAGACGACAACAAAAAAAAAAAGAAGAATTTATTGTTCCTCTCTGGAAAGGAAAGGGTTGTTGCCTGAATTGCAACAACTACAGGGGTACTGCCTACCCTCT
The DNA here is from genome assembly GCA_900302635.1 of Chatrabus melanurus. Classification (NCBI taxonomy): domain Eukaryota; kingdom Metazoa; phylum Chordata; class Actinopteri; order Batrachoidiformes; family Batrachoididae; genus Chatrabus; species Chatrabus melanurus. Next base: position 2,655 of record OMMV01165246.1, read on the forward strand.
GTGCTGGGTATGGCACTTGCAAGGATCATTCTCATTGCTCAGTGATCAAAGCAGTCTGGTTTTATGCCCAAGAAGTCAACCGTCAACCGCATCCTAACTCTGAGTACTCATCAAATGCAATTATGAATCTCGGCAGGACTTCTAGCAGTCTTTTTATTTTTTCCTCTCTTTCTCTGTGTTTGATTCGGTTGATCGGGTTACTTTGTGGCGCATCCTGAGAATTTACAGAATCCCCAATAAATTGCTGTACATTTTGCAGTTGCAGTCTCTGACTTCTTCCCAGTGAATTCTGGCATTTGCTGGAAGTGTTGTGGCTTCTGCTCTATTCAATGGTTGCATGGACTTAGTGTTGGATAAGGCCATGGAGTCCAGCGACTTGGGTCACTCTGTTGATGAGTGAACGTTCACTCACATTGGCTTTTTTGGCAATGCTGTGGACTCGATGTGTAGCCAGAGTGTCTGGGTTTGGGATTGTGTTGGATCAAGATGAAGATCCAGGCTTTCACTGACTTCCTAGACTCGGCCATCAGAAGTGTATCTCTGATTTTCAGCGCAGAGGAGCAACTGGCTGTGACGGCTGGATGGCTACGTTCGGGAGGTGGGGATGGACTGGTGGTCTGATCTGGGTGGGTGTGAATCAGGACCCAGGGCGGCATATGTAGTGTGTTGAATGCGGTGACATGTGGCACCAGTGCATGTTTGGTCTACAGGCTCAATCAAAAGTTGTAAGTCTTTGTTGGGTAGTAGATTATACTATATTATATTTATGCATATTTAACTAATGAGCATCTGTAAAAACGCATATAGTGGCCTAAACTATAAAAGAAGAACTCTGTTACTGAGAGGAACTGGGTCCTGGAGGTGAAGCCCATCCTGTTAGGAAGGTTATTTTTTTCCCTATACATAGGAGCGGAAATCACTTTTCACATGTAAAACCCGTCCTTAATGCAACCTTTGAGCTGTGCAATGCAGAGGAGCAGGGGGTCTTAGACTGCTCTCTCCAGTGTATAAACACATAGAATCCCATGCATGTGTGTGCATGCACACACACACACACACACACACGTCAAAGCCCAGGGCTCCTGGTTCCTGCTCCCTCTGGAGATAGGGGTGTGTGTACAAATCACATCACTTGGGATTAGGCAAACGGCACAGTTTCTGGTGTGCCGTAAACATCTGCCAAATGTGGAACAATCCCCCCCCCCCTTAGAGTCGACTCCATATGGGATCTCACCATTGTGACGTCTGAGCTTTATTTTTTTTATTTTTTTTTGTGCTGCATAGGTTTCCAAACTGTTCAGTTTCCCAGTTTTATCTGCCCTTTCCTCAAATGAAACGCTTAAGAAGTTGCGGACTAACTAACGAATGGAGAGAGAGAGGGCCACAGAGTGAGAGAGGGGCCTTTTCTGACAGTGGCTTTTGTGTCTCACTGAACAGGATTTGTCACGAAGCTTTAAAAAGAGATTTCTGCTGGGTAAATATGGCAGTTTTGACAGAAAAAGAGAAAGATGACGGTCACTTTTAGACATTTCTTGAAGCGATTGGGGGGGAACGGTTCTAATATGTGGTGGTAAAAGCTCGGTTTACTGTGGAGCACAGGACCATCTGTGTATTCATGATGTTTCAATAGACGCTGGATACACGGTCCAACTAAGTTAGAATTAGCAAATGAATGGAAAAAAAAAGAGAGTGAATTCACACTAAAGTAAGCAGGTGTGACAAATACTCTGAGCTGCATTTCAAATGCTGCCGTGCATAGTGACTGGAACCTCGCCTGTGACGGAAGCAGAATTTGGATTAAAATAAGAGAGGGAGTCTGAATGTGTATACCAACCAATAAACAGGCTCCATTTGTTTAGTTTAATCTGAAAGTTTTTTTTCTTTTTTCCCCTTGATGGGAGAAAGTGTGCAGATTATGTGCCTGCGTGCGTGTCAAGGGTAGCTTTGATATATATATGCAGTGCTCTAATACAGAACCGAGTTAATCTATCAGTCCATAGATTCACTCACAGGTGGTGGAAATCCCCGTCACAGCAGCAGCCCTCGCGGGAGAGTAAGCTCGGCCGGGTCCAATATTCTTTCCAAAGCCTTTTATCGAGCAGTTTACATGTTATGAATGAATATGTTTTATTTGGGGAAACACAATATTGACAGCCACCTATCAATAGTAATGTGACTATTGTCAAGGGTCTGTCAATATTAATGTAATTATGATGTAGAGGGATCAGAGGGATGCTGGAGTCGGGGGCCAAGTAACATCTCCTGCCCACTGCCATATCAATAGCTGGGATTGCTATTGACAGCCTCCCTTCAGACTTGCAGCACTTGCCAAATATATAACAAGCAGACACTTCAGTCAATGCCGAGCTGCCTATAAAAATTAACCATTTGAATTTACAGGGCCTTTATTGTGGACAGCTGGAAATCCATGTTTCTTATGTAATAGTCAAAAGTCACAGTCAATGTGGCCGTGTTTACGGAGTACCGCTGCAGTTTGTTTGTAGGGTAAGCTCAGAATATAAAACCCTCTCCTCACATCTACTCTACTCGGCGAATGTTCCCGTTTTTAAATCATACAGACGTACAGTATATGGGAAAAAAAGTGGGTATGCAGTGGAACACGGGAATCTGTTTGACACAGATCTGGGAGCATGCCATCCAGGACCCAGGGCGGTCCACCCAGACAGACTATCAGTCAATCCCCATCTCTTGAAAGCAGCCATCTATTTGCCATAGCTAGGTGAAATGTGGGCGTCCGGTTGACCTTGTCCACTTGCTGGGATCCGCAATACTGAAACACTTGCATTGCCCAGAGAAACAAACCACATGGCCACAATGTTGTCGCCGACATTCCCTCACAATGCAAGTGGCATGCCTCATCGGAGTCTCCCTAAGTCATTCCAGTGGTACCCAAGGATCTTCTGAAGACACCTGGTTAGCATACAGTAAGATATTAAGCACCAATACCCAAAAGATATGGATCTTTGTTCTTCCGTAAAGGTATCAGCATTATGAAACGCCTCTGACCAGTGACCTCATGACTCATAAGGTCTTCCCAGGTGGCTCTTGACCTGGCCGAGGACCCAGAGACATGAACGTCACTGCTGAGATCAAACCTTGTAGGTTTGATACTCACTGCTACCATATACACTTCTGTTGGCCAAGTCCATGAAGTCAGTGAAAGCCTGGTTCTTAGTACTTAATCCAGAACAAACGCAAAACCAGACACATCTACTCTTCACTCAGCTTCTCAAGTGCTGCAATCAGGACATCCATTGATTCCGCAAAGATCACAGCATTGTCCACAAAGTAAAGGTCAGTAAACATCTCTTTGCCAACAAAGGCACTTCAGCCACTGGTTTCCACAACCCTACCCATCACCCAGTCCATGCAAGCATTGAACAGTGTAAGAGCCAGAACACATCCCTGATGAACACCAGTATTCACTGGGAAGAAGTCAGAGATTCTGCCCCTGCTCCGCACAGCACTCACACAGTAGTCTAACTATGATGTCTAGCAACTTTGCCATGGTACTGCAAATTTTCAAGATGTCCCATGGAGCAACCTGGTCAACCAAATCAAATACTTTGAGGGAAAAAAAAAACCCCAACATAGGCTGCAAAGAAGCACTGATGCTATTCAGGCTTGCGTTCAGAGCGAGGATGCAGTCGATTTCTTTGTGATTCAGTGCCACCGCAAGTGTGGCCTTGACATTTGAATAAAGTCTGTCAAAAATGTAACATTATCCTTGACTAACCATGTTTAGGCCATATTGGGTCCAAACTGTTTGAGTTCAACAGTTATGACCTTGATTTTGACCTTTAAAGATCAACAAAGGTCCTTTGACCAAGACACAGTTTATATACATACACTACTAAAGGAAGGAACCAGGTTTCTCTCTGCCGCTATACGTTTCCCCATGTGAATACCTATGTTTCTATAATTGCACAGACTGACAGCTGACATACATATGATGTGTCAGAGGACATTTTTAGCCACGATTCACAACCCACTAATTACTTAATCACATATTTCTTTTTTTCCCCATGCTAATGCATGCATAAAAACCCACAGCAGTATTGCTGACGCTGTGTCAGCTGAAAGTACCGCAGCCTGCCGGTAGTTTGTTGTGCAATCACATGAATAAAACAATTTTAAGAGAAAGCAGTGTTCAATAGACGCCTTCTCATCTAGAAACAATCAGACTAAAATAAACTAATGCAAAGTTCAGTACGCCACAGAAAAATGCTTATACTTCACTTCCCGTGCGTTAGCACGGGCTTGTGGTCTAGTGACTTCATATTAGTCTGTAACAGTAACCATAGGTCTACCTTTAACCAATTCCTCAGGTGTTTCTAAACTTGTAACAAGTTTAAAAAAAAATCTGCCAATGGAACAAGGGGAATTCATTCAATATTTCTTGAAATAAGGTCTTAAAAATAGCTGAGAAAACCAATTTTGAGCTATATTTTACTCTTATTAGGAAGTGTTGTGTATTTTACAAACACAGCAGCTTTATAATCTTGGTCAAAAAAAAAGAAGCTTGTTTCTTCTTGTATATTACTTGAAATAAGACTTTTCCAGGACTTTCACTAAAGATTTTTTAAAATGTTATCTAAAAACAAGTCCTCGTATCCTACTGAAATGTCACTTAAGTGATTGTGTCTTATATTAAGTGCAGATATTTTGACTAGAAATTAGACAAATATACTTGGTAAGATTTTGTTTTTTTTGCAATGCAGTATAAAGTGAGAACGGCACACAAACGTAGAGCTCCACTCCCGGCGGCCTTCCTTTGCTAAGGTATACATATTTAACATTTGTTGAAGCCCGTGTGAAAACTCAGAGATTTTCACAAAAATGTACACACCTGATCCGATACTTTGATTTTATAATTCTTTCACGGGTCAGCTCACTAAGTGACCCAGAGACAAAATGCCCTCTCTCTCGGCATGTCAGCGGCTGACGAGCAACAACATCAGAACGCAGGTTTGCCGAGAATCAACAAAAAGGTCTTGATTTTCTATCAGAGCTCCATAAAACACCCGAGAATCCACTTTTTGATTCAGGTCAGTTTTTTTTTCCCCCTCTCGTTTTCTTTGCCTGTGCGTTTTGTTTCGACAAAGACGGCGCTCTGAGTCTGTGCCGACTGGCATCGCTTACAGACAACAACAACAATTTCCAATCTAAAGGGGAACACACTGCAGGTTTGCTTCAAGGCAATCGGAGCCATGACCAGCGTGAGACAAGAGAACACGGGCAACAAAAGCAAAGAGACCCAAACCTCATAGCTGCACCGAGTTCTCTGTCGAGTCAACAACGGGCTGAAATGACAGCTAGTCAACGGAAAGATGGATACATAAAGAGGTATGCAAAAAAAAAACCAATACGTCAGCCGAAACCCCCAGCTGGGAACTCTTAACTGCTGTCAACCAATGAAATGAAGGAAAAACAGAGGGCATAGATATGGAAGAAGAAGAAAAAAAGAGCGAGGAGAAAACTCTGCTTAGGAACCGACCTTGAAGTTGACTGTCACAATAAAAGGGAACGCACGTTCCCAAAAAGGCACGCGACGGCCACGTTTGAGGCGTGGACATCCAGGGAACGGTCTACAGACGAACGGTGGCGACACCTTTGTCTTAACCTTGGCTTTTGGCGTCTATGTAGGAGAGGCAGGTGTTTAGGATGGGACACAAAAGATGGGGTGGGTGGTGTTTAATATATTTATTTATTAGTGGGCAGGCACTCGGGAGCCGCTCGCAGGGGTGCTGTTCTATTCAAACTGTAAAATGTTCCGCCAAATGTCTGTTTAGCTCCCGGTACAGGACTGCTGAAATTCCTGAGCACTTACTGTGGCTGTTGGTATATGTGTTGCAATAATGCACAACCGTTCACTTGGCTGCCGATGGTACCTGCAGTGTGAAACGGGCAATGCACTGACAAAGTATGTTGGATGACGACTTTAAATTTTCATCTCTCGCTTGTGCAAATGAATTTGTGTAAAAGCTCTGGCAAAAATAAATATATTTCTCTGAGAAATCCAGACTTGTTTTTTTGTTTTTTCTTCCTTCCCGTCTCTCCCTTTACGTCACTTTACTGCCGTTTCTTCCGCCAGGAACGAGCGCAGGCCTATTAGCCAAGGGCCTGCTAATGTCCTCACCATGAAAACGGATGAGATTGTCAGATTTAGAACTTTTAAGAGAGTGATGTCATGCAGCAGACTACAGGCATTACGGGGACGCTAAGATTACCCCGGCAGTAACCAGACTAATTGTTATGAGTCTGTTTCATGAAAAATGAATGTGTGCAAATGCACAGAGGGGTCTTCAGGCTGTGTATGAGTGTGTACGTCAGACACTAATGCTTTATCAAGGCTCTCCTCTTTGTCTAATCACCCAAGACTCCTCCAAGCCACGGGGTGAGGGCCATCTTAATGCCGCAAAAAAAAAAAAGAAAGTTACAGCAGCACATCTGACACACATAGATGCTCTCCTTAATCCAGTTTGCTCAGAAGGTAAATTATTTAAAAGAATTAATTGATTTCATGAGTACGAAGGTTGAGTATGCTTAGGCTGTATGAGTAATAAGTACAGGGCATTGGGAAAAAAAACAACATAAAAAGTCATGAAATATTTAAATGCCAGAGAACCACAGTGAATAGAAAGAAAGAATAAATGAGAACTGAAATTTTCTTTCTAAAAGGGTATGTGAGGGAACGCTGCTTCATAACCTCCTGCAAATAAAAAAAATTTATAAAAAATCTATCCCGAGGAATATTTCTTCGATTCTTTTTACGCACAACAAAGTGACTTAAAAAAAAAAACCCCATCTCAGACATTATCTGCGCAACAATTAAAATATATTTGAGTGTATGGGATGCTGATGCTACGGTCACACTTGGATTTTTAGCTGCAATTTTTTTTTTTCTTTTTCAACGAATTTCATTTTATTTCCACGTAATTCACAGGGATACATGGATTAATCAAGATTTTTCCAAGGGGGGGTGACGCAATCTGAAGAAATTGTTTGTCGAGTGGAGCTATGTCATGTAATTGCTATCCAATGCCATAAAATCCAGCAATATTTAAGTGTAAAGTGTTACAAAAACACCAATATACTTTGGAGTCAGTCGATTTAAAAAAAATAAGACGGTACAAATCCATTGCCTTGTTGTAAATTTTAACACATTCGCTAGGGCTCGAGCTAGCTATTAAGCTAAACACGCTAATCTAGTCGATACAAGGGCTTGCTAAACGAGCCACCATGTGGCAAAAAGGGGCGGGAAAAAACCCCTTTTGAGCTTATGTGTAAACGATATACTCTGTCTTCAGTAGATCAAATAAAATTAGACTGCTACTCGTTTAGCAACTTTAATAAAAATGTATAACCTTGCAATTACGACATCAGAGAGCTGCGTGTGATGATTAGCTCCACAATGGCAACACAAAACCCGGCAAAGGAAATATGAAGCGCAGCAGTAACTAGAGCGATAATTATCAAATTAAATATTCTAAATTTAGAGTTCCGAAAGAAAACCAGAAAATCCCCCAAAGAAAGAGGAATATTTAAAAAAAAAAAAAAAAAAAAAAAAAAAATTTAATGGTTCCTAACCAAATGGCCAACAGTACAAATTATATCATCTACACAAACGGACAAGGGTCACATGACCTTCGCCCTCCTCCACTGGTTTGTAGCACTGAAGACGGCTAGCTATCTGCCTGCGTCTTTGTATCCGATGTAGTGAATCGACTTGTTGTTGACAGTCGTATCATTTCTTCAGTAAATATACGACACATTCAGCGCTTGGTGTCTAAAACGTGAAAAATTTCTTGTATAAGCTTTGAATTTGTATTGAGCCAAGTGGCATAATGAATGAAAAGTCTGACAGAAAAGTAATCCATTTACGATAATTTACCGTAAAACAGGGTGACGAGGGACAAAAAAAAATTTGAGAACTATTGTTTTGCCCTTAAACCATTGAGATGTTTGCTAACTAAAGTTTAGTTATTTTTTTTCAAGTAAAGTAATACAATGCTTCACAATTATCTTTGTAAATTCACTGGTTTAAGGGCAAAAGAAAACCATTTTTCACTTGTCCCTTGTCACCCCGGTTTACGGTAAGTATTTTATCAAGGACAAAATGTCAAATGTGGACTCTTTCCAACTTCTCTGCTTTTCTCAGTGTTATATCACTGCAAATTAATCATTTTCCTCCCCAAGTCATCGTTACTTGCACTCACGGTGCCATTCCTTATTGATGGCTCTTGCTACCAGATCCTACTTAGTCGGCACGTTTGGCTAGGCTCGGGTTTATCCCAGCTTTTAATTGCTTTTACCGATAACGGTGATTGAAACGCTACCCTTCCCTGGGCTCGGGAGGTGGACCCCAGATCGTTTACATATGGGTGACTGATGGGGAGAACTGTGCACATTCCAGGCATCCCCCTCCCCCTTAGAGAACACACACAACCTCCCCCCACAACCATCACAGTTGCACTGATGCTAATATCCAAGTCCCATTTACTTGTACTGGGCGCTGCTCGGGGAGTTGAGTGTGAGCGTTGTTACAGAGGCAAGTAAAGAGGACCTGGGAGGAAGAGACACTGCAAACTAAATTTTCACTGGGAGATAAAGGATTAAATGGCTTTGGATCGATGGCTGGACAACACTGGTGACATGAATTCTTTGCTTTAGGCGTCGGCAAACTTAACAGGCTTAGTTTTAAAACTATTTTCTGTCATTTGACAGACGAAACAATTAGATGTAAGAATATTTGATTATCTCCCAGTGGACGATGAGCCTCTGTTGGGAATATTAAAATGCTCCCTGTCTGTCCATCTGGAACTAGATCTCAGTGACCATACAGTCGATTTCCTTCATGTTTGATAATGTTATACCGAACCTGAGCTTGATGACACTCAAATCCACATTAGGATTGACAGGACTCTGCCCATTTTATGAACACTCTTTTGACACTGCTGGTGCTATGAAGACCCGTGGCGTTTAGCGGTTGAGTCACCCGAACCTGAATGTGAATTGGATCAAATTCAACTTCAAGAATTGACTGTTGGAATGTTTTGTTTTCTGGCGTGCCACGTGGTTACGTTAGAAGTCTTCAGACGATCCAGAACATTCATGCATTCATTTTCTGAACCCGCTTATTCCAATTAAGGGTCACGGGGGAGCTGGAGCCTATCCCAGCGGGCATTGGACGAGAGAAGGGGTACACCCTGGACAGGCCGCCAAGTCCATCGCAGGGCCACATATAGACAAACAAACGCATTCACACTCTCGCTCACACCTACGGTCAGTTTAGAGGATCCAGAACACGGCTGCTAGAATTTTGACTGTGACGAAGGGATTTGAACATATAACCCCAGTGCTAACTTCTCTGCAATACCGTCACATCCACACAAGGGCAGATGTCAAGGTTCTGCTTTTAATGTATAAGACACTGAATGGTTGTGCCCCTCATGATCTTGTTGGACTTATTGAGCCTTACGTGCCCTGCGGTCTCAAGACGCTGGCCGGTTGAGGGTAAAGAAGCAGACAGAAGGTCATCGGGCACCAACTTTATGGAATAGTCTACCAGCTGATATTAGACGGCCAAACTCTGTAAGCTTTTAAGTCTATGCTTAAAACATATCTCTA
>OMMV01165291.1:0-13000 GCA_900302635.1 Chatrabus melanurus
GGGGGGGGAATTATGATATCAACATTTTCTACATGACAACCACATATTGCTACGTAAATTTCACCGTGATTTCAACAGCCGACCGACAATTAACAATGTTGCCAATCATATTTGCAACACTGAGGATATTTCACAGTCGTGTACAGTTACAAACGTGGGCTAAATTGTTCCATAAACACAGCACACTATAAGCCAATGTCCTATAATACCATAATAGTTACAAATCTCAGGTTAAGCATTTAATCAACTACACACAGTAAACTACCACACACAAATTGCACATCAGTGTGCGTGATGATCATTTACGGCGGGTGCAGCTTCAGCAGAGAAATAACTGTACTCGTGCCGGATTCATTTAGAGCCGGAGCTCCTGACGAAACCGGAGCAGTGTAGACTAGGCCTTAGCCCTCCGCCCCTGTTCAGGGAAAGTTTTTCTACTCTAATGTGGATGGCTTCCTTAACACCTCTCTCAAACCATCTATGTTCTCGGTTCAGAATGTGAACTGTCTCATCTTCAAAGGAGTGTCCTTTTTCCTTTGTCCTGTGGAGTTGAGGTATTACACTTTGAATTACTGCATTTCTGGCAAACAGATGTCTTCCAAAGTCAGTGTTTATTGCATATTGCATCTCAATGATTTCCTTTTATTTTGCTTCGTGTATTTTACCCTCATAGGCCTTACGTCTTACATCACCATGGCATTTAATTTGGTAACCAAAGATCTTCCAGCTGACTTCATAGTCTACCGCATGCCACTTGTCAGGATCTGGCCAGGTTGAATTTAGTCACTCTATCATAAAAAGCTGATGGGTGAAGCACACAGGCAACAGCAGTCGCTTCAGCCTGAGTCACTGAAGCTTGTAACACCTTCACATTTGTCAGGGGTCTTTTGATGGCCTCCCTCACTCATCTCCTCAGTGCATGGTCACTCAGTTTTTGAGGGCAGTATGCTGCAGGCAGATTTACATCTGTTCTAATTTGATTTAATAGGACTTCGGAGAGTATTTAGTGACTTGGAAATTTTCTTGTATCCATCCTATGACTTATTTTCAATCACTTTTTTTGTGGAGTTGCTTGGAGTGTCCTTTTGTCTTTGGTGTAGGCGTTGGCACCATGCTGACAGATGGAGCATGAAAATGGATCTATACATTTTGAGTAATCTTGAGAACCATCCAACCAACCAACAAGGGTGGAAAAAACATTTTACTGTGTCACAGACAGATGCAGGCCTGTAACTTCAACATCACTGTAGTGATGATAGTTAAACATGAAAATATCGAAGAGGCTGAATAAAGTACCAAATTTGAAGTCACCATATCAGATGTCCAATTCTTATACAACCCAAAATCAGAAAAAGTAGGGACAATATGGAAAATGAAAAAAAACAAAACATACAAACAAACAAAAAAACGCAGTGATCCTTACATTTACTTTTGTTTCTATTTCAGTGCAGACAGTATGAACCCAAGATATTTTATGGGGTATTTTTGTTTGTTTTGTTTTATGTTGTTGTTTTTTGTGGTCAACTTCATTTCATTTGTTAATATATATCCATTCCTGCATTTCAGGCCAGCAACACATTCAAAAAAAAGTTGGGACGGGGGCAATTAATTCTAAATATAAGGATTAAATCATTACTTTTACCACTGGTTTTCTTGAGACAAATCAGGGGATGGATACGTAAAGATTTCCATGGCACTGAATATGTCTTGGACTTCATTTAAATCAGTCATTAAGAAACACAGACAGTATGGTTGTTGTTTGTCTTTCGGCTACTCCCGGGTGCTTGGGGTCGTCACAGCAAATTGAGTACGAGTTGGCACAAGTTTTACGCCGGAAGCCCTTCCTGACGGAACTCCAATTTTACATGGAGAAACACACACACACAGCCTCTGGTCTTCCCAAGTGGTCTCCCAGCCAAGTACTAATCAGGACCTACTCTGCTTCACTTCTGACGGGATGCAAACACAGGATCAGGATGGCAAACACAAACTGTGTGGTACTGTATGGTAAATCTGTCTGGAGGAGGAAGTTCTCAAAAACTAAGTGAGCGTGCAAGAAGGAGACTAGTGAGGAAAGCCACCAAGACACCCAGACAACCCTGAAGAAGTTATAGGCTTCTGTGGTTGCGATTAGAGAAATTGTGTATTGTGCAAGTTTTGCATTTTTCATCACCACTCACAGCTTCATAGTGGAGTGGAGCAGAGAAGGATTTTCAACTGAACAGATCAAATCTAGACTTGCATCTCCCATGTGTCTTCTGGCAAACTGTAGCTGAACTTTCAAGTCTTTTTAAGATTTTTAAGAAAATCCTCCTCTGTACCAATTCATCATAAAGCTGTATAACTTATGGGCACCACTGTATGTATTTGAAGGTAAGCAATGCCATTTTTGGCTTATTCTAATTCATCATATTAAATGTAATAATAAAAAAAAATTAATATTTTTTCTTAGGTATGGGGGGCGGCATTTGGAGTGTAAATAACTGATTTATGTGGTGATGTAATTCAATTGTCATTTAATTTAATAGATGAATAATGAGAAGAGGTAGGAATCTATAAGTGTGTACTTCTTCCTACTCCTTTTCGAGCAGTGTGTCTTTGTTGACATACTTTTTCTTGTTTGTTTCTTTGTTCAAAACAAATTCATTCATTCATTCATTCATCATAGAAAATGAATGTCTACATTAAACAAAGAACTGTATCAGATTGCATCGTATTGCATGGAATCTTTCCATAATTAAAAGTATCTTTCCTGAATTGTATCATAGCCCATGTTTCTAGATACCTATAGCATTGTTTTATCAGGAAGCGATGCACATCTCTAATTAGTACATAGTTAATGGGGTCTGTGTGTGAGAGAGCGAGAGCATTTACGCAGAGAAATATACTAAAAGAGTGAAAAAAAAGCCCCATTTTCTTCTGATTGTTTAAGAGTGGTTAGATTCTAAAACTCAAATAACAGTCACAAGTCCACACAACAGGCAAAAGAAAAAGAGAGCGAGGAGATACTCAAACTAGTACGTAGTTAATGGGGTCCGTGAGAGAGAGAGAGATAGAGAAAGAGAGAGAGAGAGAATCCACACAAGTCCACACAACCAAACGTATATATTTTTTTAATATAGCCAAAGTGGACACTTTCTTCTCTTTCTGTCTCCCTAAACACAGTACGCGTGGGTTTGAAGTTACATGCAGCTCAAAGTGAACTTGTTTCTCAATTTCTTTTCATTTCAAAAGCCTAGTTCTGGTGGCCACCAAGGCCACCGCTGCCTGTCTACTAAATGGATGAAAATGAAAGAACAGCACCATTTATGATGCTATGTATTTTTCTTTTTGATACAGAGTGTTTGTTTGTTATCTGTGTGCATCTTGACAACCAAAATGAACATTTCACTGCTCTCTGTCATTTTGCAGTGGTGACGGAGTGTTGTTTTAGGCAGATTGGCTTAAATTGAGGGAGGGGAATGCAGGAATGCTACATAGTAAAACTTATTAGAAGCGACACAGTTAGCGTGAGATAATTTATGTTTGAAATTATAAATTAAAACATTGTCTATATGCTCTCTGTGCGAGTTCAGGGAGGGAAGAAGGAGCTGGCCTCTGGCTTTGCTCCTAGACAGAGTTTATCTCGCAGCACACAGCTTTCACTGCAACGCACATGCACGTGCACGAACAACGCCACCAGCTTCAAAGTTCAACTGTGTTTGCAAGTATTTAGCGTGCAGGAAATTGTTTTGGAAGATTAACAAGTGAGGGATTTAATCCTGTTTAGTTCTCTTTGTTGTCTTTTAATCTTTACTTGCGTGTGTGCGGGTGCAAGTGCACACGCCTTCCTTTATGCGTGTTAATTTATTTAAATGCGTGCCCTGCCACATAGCCTTCACACCACATCGAGCAAATTATGCGGTGCGCTTGACTTTTCGCTTTCCTGACTTTTCTCTTCTTAATATTGAAAAGAAAAAGAAAAAAACGAGGGGCCAACATTTGCTCACAAAGCACACATATTGAAGTCCATATTTCACCGCTGCAGGTTTAATGAGAAATTTTTTTTTTCCTTCTTGATCAAGACTCAGTGTGCTCTCCCTAAATCTCACAGATTAGACAGGACAAATCCCTTCAGGTCACCCTCTAAGGCCATGCCGGTTTAATCACATCAAGTTGACCCTCACAGTGTGCTGACGGACAAAATCAACAGTCAGGCTGCATGCAGATATTAGCTTCCCCATGTTTGCTTTATTCACATGTTTGTCACTCTCTTTGTGAATGATACAAAACCCAAGGACAGCCTGTGCGAACAGAAGCTGAGTCAACATCACCTGTACATGCGGTGATCATTAACAGCACCAAACATGATTCATTATTCACGACTCAATGCAGCCGAATTTTAGCATCGTAACATATTTTTGAACTTTCTGCACCATCACGTAGCAGCCAGTCAAAATGCTGATAGCACATCAACCTCTGCTTATAAATGAGATTTGAAGAAAACTGCAAATGCTCACTGATGCCAATTTGCTGTTAACATTCTGTCTTTAATCAAGTATACTGGTTTTATTGTGATTATGGCTGACATGTTTACTTCTGGTCTGCTGCTAAATTGAATAAATGCTCATTTAACTGTTGCTTGATTTACTATCCTCTCAATGTCAGATAACAACTGTGGCAATAATAATAATAATCATGTCAGGTCTGGGAGCATGTACTGGTGCCACACGTCGCCACATTCGCCACACCTCAGGTCCTGGATGGCAGCCACCCAGACAGACAACTGGTCCAGCCCCACCTCTCAAAAGTAACATCTATAACAAGCATAATAATAATTATAAAATGGGCAACACGTGGTCTAGTGGTCAGCACGGTTGTTTCACAGCGAGAAGGTCCTGGGTTGGAATCCGACGTAGTCGTTTCTGTGTGGATTTTGCATGTTCTCCCCGTGTTTGCATGTGTTCCCTCCGGATGCTCTGACTACTTCCCACTTCCAAGTGTTGAATTGGTAACTCTAAAATGACCGTAGGTGTGAATGGGTTTGTATGTCAATATGTGTATCAGCCCAATAATAGACTTGCAGCCTGTCCAGGGTGTGCCCCGCCTTTTGCCCAGTGACCGTGGGGATAGTTACCAGACCACCTCGCCCCCCCTCCACCCACCCCTTAACAGTGCTAAGTGTATTCAGAATATGAATGACTGAATTAATTAATAAATAATAATGATAATAGAGAAGAAAAAGAGCAGAGCTTTTATTGTCATTGTACTTACATACAAGGAAATCTGCCCTAAGAAGAAGAATAATGATCATAATCATCTTAAGGATTCTCCGACGAGACATCCAGTTGTTCTCTTAGCTAACGTGTTAGCATCCAGATCTCACAACCATACAGGAAGACCTGAAGCACCTGGACTCTGAAGACTTTGGGCCCTATCTTTCACTTGGAGCCAAGCAGCGCACAGTGCAGTACAAGTGAAATTGGTAGTTGCGGCCCAAACACAGTTGTGATTTTCATGCTCAGAGCCCATGTCCTTTAAATCGCAAGTTCACTTGCTTTCATTTGTGCAACTATGGGTGTGTTGGTCTAAAAATAAGGTGTGGTCAGGCAGAGTGGAGGTGGATTTCTATCATATGACAGCAGAATGTACCATAGACCAAAAACCTGGTCTGAAGTGGAGTGCAGAGATTCGCTGATTTAAATGGTGCAACTTTCCAATACACTTCCGATACAGGTTCACGGTGCATGCACACTCTGCGCACAGGGATGTGTATTAGCCCATTACACTAGCATGAAACTGGAAAAAAAATAAAATAAAGTAATGTAATAATGACTAATGATGAGTAATGACTAATTGAAAAAAGTAAACGCTAATAACTGCTTTGTACCATATTTTTACACTGGTTTTCTGGCAGATGGCACTAACAAACCAAACTGAACTGGTGGTGGGGGTGAGGGGGGATTTAACACAGGGAGTCTGAAATTAACATGCTTTGAAACAAAAATGTAGACTGCTGATAATACGTCACTAAGATGTGTAACAACCAGTGCTTTGATACAGAAACACATTAAAAACGCTGATCGCACAGTAAAAAAAGAAAAACTCACTCACTGCATGCCTGCGTCAGATCACATGGAATTTTGAGTTCGACTCAGAGTGAACAGTTTTTATCTTACCTATAAAACGAGCGGCCACATCTCAGTGTGGACGCTCCTGAACACCTTGTCCTTCCATTCATTCAGGACTTTGTGTGTGAGGTCCCTTTCAAAGGCAGGCTGCCACTTTTGGCTCACATTTCACAATACTGAGAACGAATGTTCACGCACAGCAGTCGATGTAATCCATCTCTCACAACGCTCCCTAAACAACCAGCATTTTGTCGTACTTTGACAGGAGTTTTTGTGTTTTTCACGTTTCTTTTGCCTGCTGTATCCACTTGTGCTCTTTGTGCATGCAAATTCATGTCCTCGCCAGAAAACCTCTCACTTCTGAGTCCGCAGTCTAAATTGCAATGCACCAGATGCTGGTGCACTTGTGTCTTAGGGTGTTTTCACACATGCAAGTCCGGAACAAGGTCTGAACCAAGGTTCCTGTTTGTATGTTTAGTCTGGTTAGTTTGGTTTCACACTGCTATGTTGTGGTCAGACTAAAGAACTTGTCATGACGTACTTACATCCTGACGTTATCTCTATGTAGGCTGTGTCTCCCCATAGTTGACATTGATTGGCTTGTAGACGTGTGTGTGTGTCTGACGTCAGCTTGTTGTCAGTTTGATGTATAGTTCCATTTGTACACATACAAAAAAAGTTCCGTTTGAATGGAGAAAAATTAATGAACGGATTCTGTAGATCATTTGGATAAATGATCATTATTTGCATTTATCTGCTATAAGCCTCCATACATATAGGTTGAGTCCAGTCAATGAGCTCAGCAGCCAACATCACACTTTTTCTGTGAACTCCTGGTCCTGGGTCTGTGTGATTGTAAAGTTCTCATTGAATTCACACATTCGGATTAAAACCTGCATTGGTGGCATGGCATTTTTACCAGGACCATGCGACGGCACTTGCCATCAAAAGTGAAATATTTTCAACTTTTACCGCCTGCTGCAGCAACACACAAAACGGATATTGTTTTATCTTTAATGGGGAGAAAAGGACAGCAGCACAGAGAGTCACCCAGTTTGAATCAGGTAAATTAAATGATTATCCATTTCTTTTCTTCTTCAACTGTTTAATGGGTAATGATAATCTGCCTCCTTCCTGTAATTTGTCCAAAAGTCTGAACCATCCAAAAAGTGTTTTCACACTGCAAACGCACCAGACCATGGTTCAGTTTGAGCCGGACCGAAACCACCTTTTTTGGCTGACCTGAATTTTGGTCATTTGGTCTGGACCGTGGTACAACGCAGCTTTCACACCTGCTATTTTGTTTTGGACCAAACTGAAAAGTCAGAAAGTCACCAAATAAGGTATGTGTGAAAGCACAAAACATGCCCTTTAGTAATTACATGACGGAATCTATCCCCCTTAGTTTGCACTCAGATTTCACACTGTGTAAATAGCAATGCGGTGTTGAACATGCACTGAATGCAGTTGCGCTATGCACTTTAGACCATGCACCATAGATCATCAAGATAGGGACCAATTTCATGTACTACTTTCCACAATTGACACATACACTCACCGGCCACTTTATTAGGTACACCTGTTCAATTGCTTGTTAACACAAATTGCTAATCAGCCAATCACATGACAGCAACTCAATGCATTTAGGCATCTATACGTGGTGAAGACGACTTGCTGAAGTTCAAAGCGAGCATCAGAATGGGGAAGAAAGGGGATTTAAGTGACTTTGAATGTGGCATGGTTGTTGGTGCCAGACGGGCTGGTCTGAGTATTTCAGAAACTGCTGATCTACTGGGATTTTCATACCCAACCATCTCTAGGGTTTACAGAGAATGGTCCAGAAAAGAGAAGATATCCAGTGAGCAGCAGTTGTGTGGACAAAAATGCCTTGTTGATGTCAGATGTCAGAGGACAATGGGCAGACTGGTTCAAGATGATAGAAAGGCAACAGTAGCTCAAATAACCACTCGTCACAACCATGGTATACAGAATACCATCTCTGAACGCACAACACATCGAACCTTGAAGCAGATGGGCTACAGCAGCAGGTCCAACCCAGTACTAGCAAGGTGTACCTTATAAAGTGGGGACAATCATAAGACATCCATGGTATTATGGCATGCTGGGAAAATTCAATCATTTAGAAATGACATTACAATGAACAAGGTCACCATGACATTTTTAGGCCCACGGCACAAAAGGCCTATAGTCATGGCGTTTTTTCCGTTGGTCGGTCTGTCAGTTGGTGTGTCCATCAGTCCATGGGTCCATTGGTCCGCGGTTCACAATTTCTTTAAAGTCTATGTACTCCTACAATTTTTATCGGATCTTTATCAAACTTGGTAGGAATATTCCATAGGCCAGTGGACATGAAATTACAGAGACGATTTTTTTATATCTTGCTTCATTAGTTAATTAATTAGGATAATTCATTAAATTTGACTGGTTTTTCAAAACCTATTTCCTGCATCAGTTTTCAAGCTTTTGTAATGAAACTCGGCATACATGTTCTCAGGGCCCATGTCTATAAAATTGCAGACCGGATTTTTGATAAATTTAATATTGTTAATTTTCTAATAAGTTTTCTAAGAGTCTTGATTGTCATTGTACATTGTACATACATACAATGAAATTTGTCCTCTGCATTAACCCATCATAATAATAGTTAGACACAATCCAACCAGGAGCAGTGGGCAGCCACAGTCCGGCAACCGGGGGGCAACTCCAGATCTAGAGACGCTGCCTTGGCCAAGGGCAGAGAAAGGAGCAGATCCTAATGTGCATGTTTTTTGATGGTGGGAGGAAACCGGAGTACCCGGAGGATAATTGCCAGATCTAGCAAGTTCCTCTCCTTATTTGTTTATTATTGCATTGCTCTTGGACAGAAATGTTATTCTTAAAATTTCAACTGAATAATTAACTTATATAACTCATTAATTTAATTAGTTGAGTTCATTCCTGAGTATATATTCAGGGTTTATCTCCCAAGTTGTTTATTACTGAATTTTCCTATGGCAGATAAGTTGTTTGGCATATCACGCATGAATATTGCTTGATGTTAACTTATTTCATAAATTAAGTCTATTTGAGTTCAAAAAAATAACATGGGATCAAGTGAGGAATTCCCTATTCATAGCTATTGAACAAAATTGTGTGCATGGATTTCCATCAAATCTCTTGGTAATGTTTTAAGGGTAGTTAACGTCTACTGAGCATTTTCTTGGGGATCAGGTCAAAGGTCAAGGTAATCAGAAATATACCCTGAAAAGCACATTTTTCATAATATCTTGCCAGTCAAAGATGCTACAAAGAAGATTTGAGCAGTGTTTCTCAACTCCGGTCCTCGGGACCCAAAGTACTGCACATTTTCCATTTATCCCTGAACTAATCAGAGCAGATCAGCTCAGTCAGGTGTGTTCAGCTAATCAACACCTGACTGAGCTGATCTGCTCTGATTAGTTCAGGGATAAATGGAAAACGTGCAGTACTTTGGGTCCCAAGAACCGGAGTTGAGAAACACTGGTTTAGAGTATTAAAAGCATCAGCACACTATTTGACATCATCCACAATGTGTTTTTATTAAATGAGGTCAAAGGTCAGTTTGAGGTCAGATGAAAAATACCCAAAGAAACACAATTTCAGTCATATCTCAACTATTAATGGTAATAGAGAGATGGTTCAGAGCTCAAAATGATTAGCAAATCATTTGCCATCATCTTAAGTGCATTCATATCATTCAGATCTCTCGTCATTGCAGTACAGTTGGTAACATTTGGCACTCAATGATAGTGATAACAGGTCTTTCTACCTGCCTACCAAAACCAACTAGCTCAACTCCCCCTTCGTGCACATTTTCCTGCTTTATCCTCTTATATCTGTCTCTGAGGTCCTGGTATAAATCATTCAAAAAAGGTTCCAAGTATTCAGGTGGTTTCAATGCTTTTATCCCGTGGCTCGTCAAGGCCTCAGGCCTTTTATTTTTGTTTTGAATGAGGTTTTATATATAGCAAGTAAAACCAATTAATTGTGCAATATAGTAACAACAAATCTGCACATTATCCAGATAAAAATTAAGACAATGGAAACCCCCAAAGTAATTTACAGAAATGATTTCCATCCAATGTTCTGTGTGGATCTGGCAGGCAGAAATACATAACTAGATGTTACACTCACGACCTTATATGACTTTTTGAAGTGCTGAACTGATCTCAGGGTGAAAGTCTGAAATCTGATTGATTTTTGAACAGAAAGCAGCTTTCACTGAATCTGTTAATGTTTGAAGTGATGTACTGTGTCTCCTTAAATTACACAAACAACCGTGATGAGTTTTAGCAAAATGCAGGCACAGTGCTACATATTTACTGAGGCGTTACAAAACTATCTCCTTCCTAGGTAGGCTGCATTTGGCCAACAAACAGAGAAGAGAAAATTGCATGCAGAGAATCACGCTGCTGTTCCTTCCTTTCTGCCCGTTTATGGTTTTACTTCTGCAAATCCCTTCTTCAGCTTTGGATTTACAGGCAGGCTAAACTCTCTCGCCAGGTTCATCAATCTTCTCTCTAATACTCCTCTAAAACCAAGTCAGGTTTTTTTTTCATTCTCTTTCACCATCATTCAATTTTTTTCGAGGTAAACTTCAACATTTTTTCTGCACTGTTTAAGAGCAGATGAAACTTTGCCGACTTACAATGGATCTGTCTCTTCTACCATGAGTGAATGATTTGAACCTAACAAGATCCAAGGTTTTTTCTTTCTTTCTTTCTTTCTTTTTCTTTTTTTATGGCTGCACCATTACATCAGCTATAATTGAGTTGAGAAAAAGTCGATGTATTTGGAATTTGAAAGTCAGCTATATACATTTGAAAACCTTGGGAATGGATTAAAATTTACTCCTTAAAACTGGAATGGCCCGCAGGCAGGCCAAGCACCCCATGAGTCACATTCGTGATGTTTTATTATCACTGTTTCTCAACAAAATGACAATACATGGATGTCATTGCAAAACTTACTTTCTCCAGAAGGAAAATAAACCCATACATTTTCTGATCCCGCACCGTAAATAAAATCCAACAAACATCACTTCTGGAAGGGCTTTAAATTTTTAAGCTGTAATTCAACTGCAGCGTATCAGAGGATTTTATGGATGGGCTGGTTGACCTATCAGCTTTTGTTAAGCCATGGCAACAGGCACAGTTTCACTAATGTACAATATATGTCAAATGACAGCTCCCTCTGCTGGACAAATAGCTGAGTAGAACAGCAAAATGGCAAAAAACTGAAGAAATAGCGGTGTAGCACCGTGGCGCAAGTGGTTAATGGTCTGCCTCCCAACAAGAAGGTACCTGGTTTGTTAAGGCCGCACATACCCCATTCTACTTATACATCTGGAGTTGCGTCAGGAAGGCCATCCAGTGTAAAACTTGTGCCAAGTCAACATGCGGATCTATACCAGATCCACTGTCATGACCCCAAGCCAAACTGAGAGAACCCAAAAGAAATTAGAAGGTGGAAAACAATGTGAATTTGAAATTGTTTCGTGTATGCAAAATCAGTGCAAAAAACAAAACAGCCAAAACAGGAACAACAATGGTGCCGAATGCCTTTTTTTCCTGTTTTTTTTTTTTTTCCTAATTACTCCTAATCTTTCCGCTGTTGGAGTTTACAAATGTAGCAACATCACAAAATTTATTCCAAGGAGCTGGGTTATTGTTTTTCTCAAATAACAATTTTGAAAAGAAAAGTCACTTGAACTTGTTTGCCTAAAAATAATTAGTGTTTTTATTTTATTTTCCTGACATTTTAAAAGGTTTTTGTATCAGTAAGTACAAAATAAATGACTCCTTTATCATAGTATGTTCACATGTTCACCATTAATAAGCCTTTTACTTTTACCATTGAAGTGGAAACTGCTCAAAAACACCTAAATCGATAGGTGTCATCAGGGCTGGACTGGGACAAAAAAACGGCCCTGGCGGCTCACCATGGAAACGTAATACACGTGCCAGCAGTCAGAGGTGGTTCTAGCTTGTATGACGCTCTGGGTGAACCCCCCCACACACACACACACAAACAACAAACACATACACATTTGTTGTCATTACTACCATGACTAAAGACATCAAAATGCCAAAATTAACTTTTAGTCACAGTGCCACCTGCTGGTGACAAGAAATGACATGTTTTATGCTTTGATGTATTCCTCCAGGCAGATTAATCAGATCCTCCTCAAATTTGGTCAGAAGAGCCTTAACACCGTGATGATGCATTATTGTGAATATTGTGAGTTTTCACCAAAGGGTGTGGTTGTGGCGGGGTGGCGAACTTTGTTCCTTCACCATGACACAGGAAGTTGTCATAACTCAATCATACTTTGTCCGATCAGCTCCAAACTTCACGTTTGATGAGAGTCAGAGCACATCTATAATATAAATAGCTCAATAGCACCCCCTCAAACTTTTCAATGAAGCAGCCCTTGCCCTACCTAGATATATGAAATTTGCTACACGTGTATCATATCAAGATCTACAAAAAAGCCTCGTGGTGCCATACCCTAAACCCAACAGGAACTCAGCCATTTTGAATTTAGCCATTTCCAGGTGTTGAACGAAGCCCTACTCGGGATTTTATGTGATCTACTTTATATTTGGTTGGTAACATCTAAGGACCTTTGTGATGAAAAGTTGCTCAAACTTTTAGCTTCCGTCAAACGGTTTTGCCATGACAGCATGGCGAATTTTGATGTTTTGCCATGATACATCAAGTTGATATAACTCAACTGTTGATGGTCGAATCGGACCCAAACTTCACATGTTTGATAAGATTCCATGCCTGAACACACACATCTATATGACAATAAGCACATGCATATGGCAAAACAGCTCAATAGCGCT
>OMMV01165365.1:0-11087 GCA_900302635.1 Chatrabus melanurus
ATGCCCATCCCTTTATTACCACAGTGTACCCATCTTCTAATGGCTACTTCCAGCAGGATAATGCACCATGTCACAAAGCTCAACTCATCTCAAACTGGTTTCTTGAACATGACAATGAGATCACTGTACTCCAATGGCCTCCACAGTCACCAGATCTCAATCCAATAGAGCACCTTTGGGATGTGGTGGAACGGGAGACTCACATCATGGATGTGCAGCCGATAAATCTGCAGCGACTGCGTGATGATATCATGTCAATATGGACCAACATCTCTGAGGAATGTTTCCAACACCTTGTTGAATCTATGCCATGAAGAATTAAGGCAGTTCTGAAGGCAAAAGGGGGTCTAACCCGGTGCTAGCAAGGTGTACCTAATAAACTGGCTGGTGAGTGTATATATATATATGTATATATATATATGTGTATACATACATACACACACAAGCACACATATACACAGGGCTCCCGCGAGGCTGTTTTTTTGACCGGTAAACGGACCCTGCTAAGGGTGAGCGCTTCCATCACCATACGCATTATAAGCTAGTCATTAGCTGTGTGTCATAGAAACAAAACCCATGAGGAGCACGTTTTCTTTTGAAGAAAGTGCTGAGATGAAGTGCTGGGATTAAGCGTTTCTCGGCACCCTCTCAGCGTCTTCCTGCCAGAAAAAAAACCCCATTATGGACGCGGGACCAAAGTGTTTCTTGGCACCCTCTCAGTACTTTTCTGCCAGAAAAAAACCCACTATATGGACAAGAGGCCTATCCAATCCATCAATCAAATCCTCTGCTAGTCTTTTGAATTATAGTGAAGGGCTTTAAAATTTAAGATTTCCATTGATGAGCACATTGGGTCCTAAATTAACGGCCTACACTAAAACAAGCTATATATCTTCTTTCTGTAATGTTACCAGCAGGTCTGGTTTGTATCCTGAGTCTGACAGGTTCTTTGATCATCACAATGCCCCTCTATTTATTAGTGCTAATAATACACACCACTGCATTAATTAGAAAATGAACTTGTAGCCTTTATTTTCTCTGGAGTACAGCTGTCAATGTGAGCTTTTATAATCACACCAGAAGAAGATACTCAGCCTTCAGTGACTTTGGAATCCTGACGCAGCAGGTAAAACAATGTTTTTTCAAGATGGTTGAAATTAAACATGAAAATATTAATACAATGTATTATAGCATCATTCTTTTTTTTTCTTTTTTTTTTTTAAAGGAGGTACTTATGTCAGGGAAGAATAAAAGGATCAAAGCGAGTGTGAAGTCAAATTGCAAACAAAATCTAAATATCAGTCCACGGCCACTGTGATGTCAGAGCGAAGGAATGCAAGCCATGTGGGCGGCAAACAGACGAAAGGGCAGAGCAGAGAAATACAATGAAAGTATCAAGACAGAGGATGAAATGCAGGACATCTGAGAGAGACGGGGAAAGTACCAGTGGACGGAAAAATGAGTGATGTAATTCAAACGATAGATACATAAAGATAACCACGTCACAACACATAACATATGAAATTAACTCCTTGCCTCAACCCGTGTGTTCAAATGAAAACATAAGATAGTCTTTCCCTCGGTGATGAGCGAGTTTGTTGAGTGCAGCAATGGCCGAGGTGACAAAACTTGCCAACCTGTATCTGCGAGTTGGTGTGAATAATGGATTCAGAGGATGATCAGTGTTATTTGCTGTGACATAAGCAGCAGTCTGTCTGGTTGTTGTGGGTTCCCACTGGACATATGCACTTAGTCCAACTCAGAGTGTAGCGGCCAGCGGTGCACACAGTGTCAGACGGAGATGAGTCAGGGGACACAAACACATTTTTGTGTCTGCTATGAGAACGTATTCGAGCAGAGAAGGATTTTCAGACAAAAAACCCAGAACAAATCCAGGCTCGAGTCTCCCATGTCAAGTCAAGTCTGGGAGCATGCGCAGGTGCTGCCGCATCCACCACACTACGGAACCAATCTGTGTCCTGGATGACAACCACTCAAGCAGACAACCGATCCATCCCCACCTCTCAAAAGTAACCATCTATTTGTACCAAAGACATCCAGTCGTTGCCTTAGGTCACTGGTTGTGGGTTCCCATTTGACAGAGACACTGAGTCCAACTCAGAGTGTGGGGGCCAGCGGCACACACAGTGTCAGACGGAGACAAATAGGGGGACACAAATATATTTTGGTGCCTGCAGTCAGAGCGCATTCTGCACATGGCAGTAGATTGGTGTCTACTTGATGTTGGCGTCTCCATCTGTCTCAGTATTTTAATAACCAGAGAACAGTTTAGGATTATAAACAACAGCGGACGCACACACATTCACTGCTGCATTAAATGTTTATTTATAAGGTTCATTTATGCTCCATTTATGTAAGAAAATCAAAACGTGCATTACAAAACGATGTAACCGTGACGGCCCACATACTCCCAAACGTCCTTTATGTTGGCACAGATGTCAAACAACACATCTACTGGAGGCCACTGCACAGCGTTAAAAGTTTCTGACAACATCAAACATGGCAATGGTCAAAGAGGTCGCAATCATGTTTCTACCGAAAAATAAACAAAAATGTAGGTAGTGGTGTAGACGGAAGTAGTCTATGAGGCCATTAAATACGACATTCAAGTGGACAGAGTATTCTTTTCATTAATGTCTTGTCCTTTTGCCAAGGGTTGTGTCTCCCTTGAACTATTGGCTGCACTGCCCCCCACGATTTCCGCCGGTACTGCTCCATTTCATCTGTGTCAGTAAGCTCTCAGAAAGCCTGCACAAATATGGATGAAATGAATGCAGAGAGTGGACAGACGGCTCCGTCCGTATTCATATTTAAAGTTGAGCATAAATGAGGCGATAGATGAGGCTGAGGCTACAATGGATGAATCATACAAATGCAGAGGGTGTCCAGTCAATTAGGGCTGCAGCAAACAATTATTTTGATAATCAACTAAACTAAAACCTCATCACACTTCAGCCACGTTTCGACTATGTCTGTAAAAAATTAGGCGGATGCAGTAAGAACTTGTACAACACAGTAGGAACACAGCAGAAACGGATCAGGACGTGGTATGGTCTCCATGAACGTGGAGGATGTGGTCGAACTTTGGACATGTTCAAAAAAATACGTAGTGGGGACGTGGTCGAATCAGGACGCAGTAAGAACTTAATAAGGATGTAGCAATGACTGCATTGACATATTAACGACGTAA
The DNA here is from genome assembly GCA_900302635.1 of Chatrabus melanurus. Taxonomy (NCBI): domain Eukaryota; kingdom Metazoa; phylum Chordata; class Actinopteri; order Batrachoidiformes; family Batrachoididae; genus Chatrabus; species Chatrabus melanurus. The sequence goes on from OMMV01165365.1 coordinate 3,212, forward strand.
TTAAACTTCGCAGGAACTTCACTGACGTGGAACAAGTGTGGCGCAGATGGGCTCTCCCAGCAGCAGTCTGCGGACTGCTTTGCGAAATGTGCTGGTTGCTGTCCATGGCGCTGAAACGCAGCCAAAAAAAAAAAAAAACCCACTCTCCCCCAACTCCTCCTCATACAAATCGAGGTTCACTTCAAAGCATGCGCCCCCAAGCACACACGCCCGCACAGATCATATTTGGGTGTGTGTTTAAATAGAGACGGGCACATCTGGCAGGAGAGCTGTTTTTCTGACTGTAGTTTATTGGTGAACCTACATGTGGACACAAGAAAACTCGCAGAACGAATGAAAAAGCGCAGCGCGTGGTGCAATATTGATAAAGACAGGACGGATGCAGTGAGAATGTGGTACGCGCGTAGTGCGATGTGATTGTTCGTAGTAAGAACGTTGTAAGAACAAATTAGACGTGGTACGGGCCTGATCATGCACATGGAAAGAAATTAGTGGGAAAACATGGCAGGGACATAATCAGGACAAAGTATGGACTTGAAAACAGCACATTTTTCCACATTTGTCCACATTTTGACCACGTCCCGCTGCGTTCATCAAAATTTTCAGGATGCAGTGCAGTCTTCGTGGTCTTCATCTGAGTGTGATGGGGCCCTAATGATTATTAGATCAATTAATCAATTAATCACGCCATTAATGCAATGATTAATCAACTTTGAAAATTCAGCTTTTGCACTGTTGCCCCACCTTAGTATCAGGCACATGCTAGCTAACAACAAAGATAAGAAAATGATCCTTCATCCCTTCAAAGCTTTTCCAACAAAAACAAAGCAGCTGATTAATGGATCTCATCGTTCGGACAACTTTCTGAGCCGGTGTGCACAGAACTGTTGGATAATACGGCTGCTAATGTGCTCCAGCAGCCGCTCTGCACCACATGTGCCACAGGTGTACATCAGGTCGAATTTAGCCTTCAGCATGCCTCCCTCTGTCACTGCGTTAAGTAAAACACCACAGTGTTCACGGCAGAGTGGGATGTTCCCGTTGTGAACAGATGTGGGCGGCTGGGCTAAACAACAGAGGACAAAAGACAAAACGTATTTGAAGTGAAATTAATAAAGAAAAAAAAAACTGTGCCACAGTTTATTCACACACACACACACACACACACACACACACACACCAAATGTGAAGACACTCCCTTTCCTGCAGACACAAACACGCCCACTTTCCACTGTGGCAGCAGTTTGGCCAGGCAGGCATTTCCTAAAGAGTCTAGTGTCTTCCACAAAGACATGAGCTCAGGCTAAGAGAAGGACAGGAGGTGCTTACACATATTAGACAAGATTTCTGAGTGAAGCAATCGTGGGGGAGGCAGTGTCCGTCCAAACATCACAGCTACAGCAGCTGGTAGCGTGCACCTCCACAGAATAACCTCTGACGACAGGCTGTAACCACAAATATTACCTCAAATTAACACTGTACCTCAGAGCTGGGCTGAGCTCTCTGAAACGATAAGACCTGCGCTTTAATAATACAGAATATTTCTCAACCACTACAGCTTTACTTAATGTCCTTATGTCCTTTACTGGATCGGAGTCGACACGCTTTTCCAGTTAACAGGGCAGGTGGTGACTTGCCGAGAAGGAACTCAAAACATTGGTGATGTTCTCCCATTCCAACCCCCATTCCCACGTTTTTTCTTCTTGCAGTGCTTATCCATCCTGCTCCTCCATTCATCCATCCTTCCCTCCTTGTCCTTCTCTGCTTCCTTCCTGATTTCAGCATCCATATCTTCTTTCTGCCATCCTGACTCCTTCCCTGCTCGCTCTTCTCCGCCTCCTCTCTCGTGTCCTCCCCTCTTTGTCTTATTTATACCCAGCAGGCCTTATAAGGTGATGAGCTTTAGTTGTAGGTGAAATCACTGCTTGGCTTACATGAACCCTGCAGCTCCGTCCATTACAAGCAACACAAAACTAAGAGTCCAGGGTTCCATTTCCCAAAGCATCTTAAGGTTAAGATGATCTTAGCACAGAGACTCACAATGGGACTAAGATCATCTTGGTTTTCAAATGCTTTTGAGAACGGAGGGCCAGGACTGATACATAAATGATACATGCTTTAGAAATACAGTGCATGGTCACTGGGAGCATGCATTGGTGCCGCTGCGTGTCGCTGCATCCACCACAATACGGAACTGCCCTGTGTCCTGGATGGCAACCACCCAGGCAGAGAACCGGTCCATCCCCACCTCTCGAGGTCCCGACCAGAAACTAGCAAGTATAAAGTGAATTCAGAACATCACCACGAACATCTTTACAAGCCAGGAGAAAACCCAGGGTTAGAATGAGTGGTGGGGTTATGGTACGGGACTTAGGAATCATGCTACCAGGTAATAGGGCAATTGGCAGCATATTAATGTACTTGGGTGTGGGACACCACTCGACCTACAAATATACTGCACCATTTTTAACTGAACTTATTCAAGACTGGTCTGATAATCCGTGGTGGACGAGGCCTGCCTGTAAACACTGGATCCTGGCGCGAATATCAGACGGCTCACCCCGTCTGATATCGACAGCAATAATGATTGCCATTTGACACGATTGCAGACCGGCCCGCATGTGCATTCGCAATAAACATTTGTCAAGCGGATGAAGCACATGGCAGCCAGTGTTGCCAATTTAGCGACTTTGTTGCTAGATTTAGCGTCTTTTGGCCATCTAGTGACTGAAAACCTCATTTAGCGACAAATCTGGTGACTTTTCACAACTTTGGCCAACATCAAAAAGATTGTCCGTCCCTTCCCTGCGCCCCGTCTGCAGACTCCACAGCACAAGTGGAGTGCGGCACAGATCGCTCGTCTCTCTGGTCCTTTCCGAAACGAGTTACTTCACCCTCCCTCTACTCACTCCTGCTCGGTTTGCAGTTCTACGGCTATGGGCAAAGCAAGCGGAAGTGAGTTAGGGAAGCGCGAAGTAACTCATTTCGGGCGGCGCCACACAGTGTGCAGAGCTAAGCTAAGCTCAACTCTGGCGCTCCACCAGAAAAGCTGGTTTCACAAATACAATACATAAGGTCCTTCCATTCTGACCAGCAGGAACTTGCAAAAATGTATTATTGATAGTCGAAGTTTTGCATATCTTGAGATGTTAATCCAGTGTTGAATAAGCATATTAATGCATAGATTCATTGCATATCAGACCGGTTTGCAGGACCACAGCATATCAGACCTCACTAACACTCAGGCTGATATCAGCTGTCTGGTCCTGCAAACCGGTCTGATATGAAATGAATCCATGCATTAATAGATACATATTTAAGATGCTATTTGAGCAGCGAGCTTGGACATGGTCCGCCTCTGTAACCTGTTTTAAAAATTGAAGTTGTGGAAAGTTTTCAGTCAGAAGATCAATCAATGAATGAATTTATTTATTTGCTTTAATCCCTGCAGGGTGAGTGGAGAGGGAGGAGAGGGAGGACAGTGTAGGAGATCGAGATATAAAGGTAAAGAAATGATTACAGAGCCTGATGTATTATTAGTCTAAACAATAAAATATAATGAGGCAAGCAAATGCAGAGAAAAGTCAAACTGGCATATCTCTAAGCCATGCAAACTGAAATACACAAACAGCTTCCAATGACTCATCGGTGGATCAAAACAGAGGAAGGAAATGCCACCACAGAATACACAAACTGTTGCCACTCACGATGATGCCCATTTGTCATTTCTTTATGGTCAGACAGCACTGATCGGAACAATCATGAAAACACACAAACACACACCCTTCTTCCAGCGTCCCCACGATAAAGATGAAACGCTATGCCTGGCATGACAAGTTGTCTCCGGAGACGGAGAGATTAAAATAGAGACAGAGGGGAATTCTCTCAGCCGGGGGAGGTGGCAGTGAGTAGGACACAGAGGGAGGAGGTACTGTAAGAGGAAGGTGCAGCAGTTACAAAATTCATGTCCTCAAAATGAATGCTGATATTATGTAATAATAAGAGTACGATCAAGACAATGGCAGCTAGATGTCATAATGGTCCAATGACAAATAAGCTTTTAAATTTCACATTTCAAATTTTTTTTTAAAAACTACTTCAGTTAATCAAAATTTTAAAGACCGACTTCACTGATCCTCAAGTGGGCTCTGTAGTTGGAATAGGAGGAATATATGTGATTAAAAGATAAAAGCATCAACAGTGCCTTACAGTCCCGGTCAGCATTAATTATTTAATAAAATGTCTAAAATTACTGAATAACAACAACAAAAATGCTTAATGACCTTGCAAGGAGACTAGTGAGGGAAGCCACCAAGACACCCATCACAACCCTGAAGGAGATATAGGCTTCTGTGGTTGTGATTGGAGAAACTTTTGTCTGTTGCATCACCAGTTATGCAGCTTCATGGTGGAGTGGAACACTGAAGGACTTTAAAACAAGAAAAACAGAACAAATCCAGGCTCGAGTCTCCCATGTGCCTTCTGGCCAACTGTAGCTAAATTTCATATCCTATTTTTAAGAAATCCCTTCTCTGTTCTACTCCAACATGAAACTGTGTAACAAAAATTATTTGCTCCTTGTCTTTGTCAATTTGTGTTTTTAAAAAAAAAAATGTGTCTCACACTTGTATAGGGGACAAAATCTGTATATGATTTGGCTTTACTGCTTTAATATGGGTGCAAAAACATAAATAGCACTGCTCCTAAACAGTAGTGAAACTCCAAAACATTCCTGCTGTTCATGTGCCGTAAAATGATTCTCTTCATTTTCACATTATTACAGCATCTATCCACACAGCCTGAAGTCACCATGCCAATGTTACTTTGATAACCATCTGCAAAAAATGAACAAAATGATGCTCAGACATTAATATCAGCCTTCAGAAACCCATATCAGTCAGAGTCTAGTGCAAACTAGTCTTCATAGTTTCACTCAACAGTGTTTGCATTCCTTCACACTGAACAAGCTGCTTTCTTTTTGATATTTTTCTTTGGTATTTGGCTGTGCATTCATGCCACACTCAGGGTTTGTTCTCTCAACAGGCCAAGTTCATTATAAACACTAGACATCTCTCTAATTTGGCCTTTGACTCCACTTTCTCATACTTCTCTTTAATGTCACTCCTGCTTTGTCACGGGTCCCTTTCCGGGCCCGAGGCCACACCCGCTGGTACTGTACAGGCATTATCAACATTCCACGGAGAGACTTGGTTAAAGGTTAACAAAAGGGTACAGAGTCTACGCGCGAGACCGAGAGGAAGTCTTCACAGTTTTAAACACGGGCAAGTAAGGAATTTGTAATACGCTATAGTCAATCTTAGATAAATGCACTTTTTCGATTCATGTACTTTCACCAAGCTGCATTTAGACCAGAGAGTTCATGGAAACAAACGGGCCACTTTTAATGTTTAATTAATTTAAAACCTCTTCATGAAAATCTCTCTGTAATTTGTACAATTTGAATCATATTGTGCTCCAAAAAAACAAAAAACAAAAAAAAAACATGTTAAAATTGTCTGAAAAGACTAACGCCAAGATAAATACATAGGAAATACGCAGATGTTACACTATGTAAAGTTACACTACATCAATCAACACAAAGAGGTTCAGAACCTTTGGTGTATTTACCATCATATTATTATTAGTCCAACAGACACAATACTGACAAAGCTACACAGCAAACTCGCCAGTGTTAAATTAACACTACAAAGTGTCTATATGCCCTGCGATGGACTGGCAACATGTCCAGGGTGTACCCCGCATCTCCCCCAATGACCACTGGGATACGCTCCAGCTCCCTGTGACCCTTAATTGGAATAAGCCGGTTCAGAAAATGAATGAATGAATGAAAATGTATTTTTGTGTCCACTCTTCTAATTTTAACACTGTCACTGTTAAATTAACGCTGTTGGTTGGTGTTTAACACTGAAAAGAGTGGACACATGCAGACACTTTCTAGTGTTAATTTAACACTGGCGAGTTTGCTGTGTACTGTATGAGAAAACCAAAGCAGGAAAGTCTATGCATATGTCATAGTTGAGAATAGTTATTAGGAGTTAAGAAGATACCAAAAGTATTAATATTTTGTGCACTGAAATAAAAATCGGAATAAAATGAAAATATTTCAGAAGGTGAAATAACTGCTAATTCAAGAAAATGGAAAGAATTCCTTTATCTCTTTCTTTTCTTCTCTCCTTTATGACATCATAAAGATCTCTCAGGGGATAAAGAATTCTAACAGCACTTTTCTTTTGGTTAGAGGAGATAACCAACGTGGGCCTGGCCTGTGCTGGTATGCACTCCTTCTAGTTGAAATATATAACTCCTTTAAACTTTGGTCTCCCATGTATGTTGTTGTAAAAACTAATCTATAAAAATATGAAAATGATCATTTTAAAAAAAGGGGAAAGATCTGCGAACCAGCTCAAACTGCAAAATATAACTGAAAAGAATGGCAGCTATATGTGCATAAATTAATAAAACAGAATGTTATCTAAATTAAACGTGGTGAAAATAGCTCAATGCTCCTTGACTTTGCAAAAAGTCAGGGTCTATGAGTTGCTGGATCCTTGTTTCAACGTCCAGATGTACACCGCTGGACATGGTATTCAAATACTGGCTGTGTAGACCATGTCCTTGTGGAAAAACGCTGGAGAATCCTGCAGAACTGTAGGGTCTACAGAAGTGCCCAGTTTGTGAATTCCAACCACAGACTTGTTATGGCTTCCCTGAGGATTCAGCTGAAGTCTCGCAGGCTACTGCCTGCTCAGTGCCCAAGAATAAATCTGGCCAGACTTCAAGATCAGATTGTTTCTCAGGAATTTGCGTGCAATCTAGCTGGAGGACTTGCAGACATGGACACAACTGGTGGTCCACAAGGATTGTGGGAGTTCTTCCACAAGCACACCTTGAACATTGCTGAGGACTGTACTGGAGTCACCAGTGGCCATAGGAGGAGGTGTTTCATATCTGAGGGCACTCTAAATATCATCCAGAGGAGTCGTAGTGCACGGCTTGATGGAAATTCTAGGCTGTACAGGGAGCTAAGAAAGCGGGTTGTGATGACCCTGAGAGTGGACCAGGAGGCGTTTGTCAGAGGAATCTGTGATCAAGTGACTCACCATCTGTGGTTTAGTGACCCACGGCCCGCTTACAGAGGAATCAAAGTGCTCTGTTCCTCTAAACCTACACCTCATCCCACTGCAGTTATGGCAGAAGACGGTTCAGTCCTGACAGATACCTCTGCTGTACTGTTACGTTGGGCCAGCTACTTTGAGCAGTTGTATAAGGTTGATCCTCCTGCTGGAATGTTAGACATCTCCAGTGCCAGAGTTCTTGTGGCTGATTCTCCAGTCAACTGTGAACCACCAAATGTTGGTGAGATTGCAAAAGCTGTGAAACAGCAGAGGGCAGGGAAAGCTCTAAGGATCTGCAGCATTGAAGCTGAGCTCCTCCAGGCGGGTAGAGATGCTGTTCTCCTGGCATTGCAAACAATCTTTGTTTCAATCTGGGAGACGGGTATCATCCCTACAGACTGGAAGAAAGGACTTGTCTCAATCTGGAAAGGAAAGGTGATCACATAGATTGCAACAACTATAGGGGTTTTACACTGCTGCCTGTGCTGGGAAAGGTACTTGCAAGGATTATTCTTAATCGGATTCAGTTCCAGCTACTTGCTGCTCAGTGACCGGAACAGTCTGGCTTCACACCCAAGAAGTCAACCATTGACCACATCCTACCCTGCGAGTACTCATAGAATGCAAGCATGAATATCGGCAGTGCTTCTTCGCAGCCTATGTTGATTTTCGCAAAGCATTTAATTCAGTTGATCGGACTGCTCTGTGCGACATCTTGAGAATTTGTGGAATCCCCAATA